>PVJN01002216.1:0-125041 GCA_004026805.1 Lasiurus borealis
CGACCAACGCAGAATACAAGCCCTGTGTTTTTGGGGCCAGGTGGTGAGAGGAGAATGTCTAGATTGTGGCAAGCAAGATCCCTCATGAGAGATTCATGAGGCTATTCCGTTTGCCCTCGATGTGAATATACAGAAGGTAGGCTAACACTGGAGCAGTGGGAAACTTGGCAGAACGGGCAGGACAGGGTTTGTGCAAAAACCCTTTTCCGGTTTCAGTTTGAATGGGTTCCCAGGAAGTGTCAAGTTCGAACAAATCCAAAATTTTACAATGTGGCTCAGCCAAGACCGCTGAGATTCACCTGATTCTGGGTCAAAAACCGTACAGAGCACAGTGCGTTTTACTTGGTGGGAAGCCAATCTGACTGAACTCTTCAGGCAACCTCAATGAGAGGCAAGTACCCTTGGCAAAACCCAAAATGAACCTAACTTGATCTTTGGGTTTTGAAACAGGAGGTTCTGGCTTTATAAAGAGATAAAGGCAAGTTTTACTTAGCTTCGAGATCCTTACAAACACTTAGAAGGGGCATTGCTCAAAATTTATGGTGACTTGGCCAGATTTACATACTCAAGTCAGTTATTTCCTGAGCTTAATGGGGACACCATAGTAAGTACATTAACTCGACTGGGCCCATGCACTCCCTAAGTGCCCCAGAGCGGTATTTAGTGCCCTAACAAACAATAGCAGCCCTTCTTCAGTAACTCTCCCTGTAGAGTAGACTGCACATGTAGCAGGGTAAGCAAAATTAGTAGCCAGATCCAGGGCAGGCAAAATAAAAACTCCAGCCCAGCCTTCATGGTTGAGTGGCTGAACATCAAACTTATGAACCAGGAGGTTCAATTCTGGGTCAGGGCACATGGCCCGTTGCAGGCTAGATACTCAGGGGGGGTCTTCTAGGAGGAAGCCAATCAATGATTCTATCTCATCATTGATGTTTCTCTTTCTCCCTCCCTCTTCCTTCCTCTCTGAAATCAATAAAGATATATTTAAAAATAAATAAAATGAAAACTCCAACAACCATTGTCAATTCTATTGACAAACCTGTGAAATGAGAGTAGGTAGTGTTACTTAGTAATTTCCATAGAGACATATTGGCATACTCCTGTCATTGGGGCATGAGATCTTGAATATAATTGGCATGCACAGTTCAAACCTGGCACCACTAAGATTAGCTGAAGGAATCCTCTAGGGATGTATGAAAGACTCTAACATCTAACAGGCTTTTAGAAATAAAAATCATATTTCTAAAAGTTTTCCAGTGTTTTGCAATTTTTCCTAACACAGGCACATTTACGTATGCTTTTCTCCCTATAGCTACAGGTTAGCATTTATCCTATAAGTAGTATTATCTCTGTAAGCATACACTGAAAATAAGGAAGATTAGAATGTTTTAAGCAACTTTATTTTGAGAAGCTGATGAAGCACTGACAAAGTGCAAATATACAATTACACATTTGCTCTAAGTCAATGGTTTTCAAATATTCCAGTAGATATTACGTAAATAATTTTTTAAACTTTTTATCTACCTTGTCTTCCCTAAGTTGTCTAAATGTTTTCATCATAAGTTTAGGGAGTTGCAAAGAATAAAATGTCTGTAATACTATAAATATTTTCAAATAAAACTCATATTACTCCTATAATTTACTCAATGAATTTAAAGTAGTTCAATAATTTGTTACCACCAATTATCCACATAGAGAATAACTAAGATCCTCTTTAAAAGATGGACATTCTATATTGTTCCTTTTCCCCTTGTAATTATTTCCAGTCTTTTTTTTTTTACAGACTGCTGTTCTAATGTAAAATACATTTATGCTTGCAAGACTTTTTAATGGCTATCTTATCATACCACACACATCCTTCTCTGTAAAAGAAAAAAATATATATATACAGAGAAAAACTGATTTTTTTAAGCATTCTGTGGTAATAACGCTCTTAGGGTTATACAATTTTTATGGATTAATTTATTATTAAAATTAACATTAAGTATTAAATTTTGAGAAAAAAAAAAGAAATTAAAAAAACAAACACAAATCTTCCAAACGTATGTCTTAATGGGATGGGTATAGTTTCCCATTTGTTCTCTTGCACTGAATTAGCTCATGTATCCAGGTGTAAATGCTAATTTTTGTTTAAAGATGATAGGGTTCCCTTTGAGACAGTATGGACGGACCTGGAGAGTATTATAAGTGAAATAAGGCAGTCAGAGAAAGATAAGTATCACAGGATCTCACTCCTATGCAGAATCTAATGAACAAAATGAACTGGTGGAACAAAATAGATCCAGAGGCAAAGAAGCATCAAACAAGTTGTTGAATCTCAAAGGAAAGGTGGAGGTGGGAAGAGATCAAAGAACATGTGTGTATATATGCATAACCCATAGACACAGATAATAGGTTGGTGAAGGCCTGGGGTGGGAGTATTTAAAGGAAGGGGAACATATGTAATACTTTCAACAATAAATATTAAAAATATAAAATAAAGAAACTAGGGTTTAATATCATATATATTTTTTGTTTCCACAGATTTAATTACTGAAAAATCTTATTCACATAAAGAAGTATGAGAATGAAAATAGGTTTGCTATAACAATGACACTCAATTTCTTGAATGCCTTCCTAGTTTTATACAAAGATTACATAGTGACCTGTCATCAAAAACTAATTTTAATGCTTTATTAGCTCAATTAAGTCCTCCCTTAAATTTTGTTGAAAGCGAAGAATTAAAACCCATTTGACCTGCCAAAGGACTGCAACGTAGTTATTAAAGTCAATCACTTTCTGTTTCTGAAAAGTATATCAAAAAGACTTTATTTACCAAGACCCGTCAAATAACTAAAAACTGTTCTTTCACCGAGATGTATTTCATAAGGGTATGTATGCATAGCCCATGGGGGGCTGCTTGAGATGGGCAAAAGCTTCAATTGCCTCTTGCTTGGCACCAGAAGTATCTTGTTTAGTCTAGAGTATCCTATATCATAAAAGCCTAGGTGGTGTCACATGACATCATCATAAAATGGCCACCATGATGTCATCACAAGATGGCCAGCAGGGGAGGTCAACTGGGAGCAAACAGGCGGTCAGGGGAGAGCAGTTGTGGGTGATTGGGCCAGCAGGGAGGGCAGTTAGGGGTGATCAAGCTGGCAGAGGAGTGGTTAAGGAGTGATCAGGCTGGCAGGCAGAAGCAGTAAGGGATAATCAGGCAGGCAAGCAGTTAGGAGCCAGCAGTCTCAGATTGTGGGAGGGATGTCCAACTGCCAGCAGTCGGAATGCCCTAAGGATCCCAGATTGGAGAAGGTGCAGGCCGGGCTGAGGGATACCCCCCACCTGTGCATGAATTTCATGTACCGGGCCTCTAATTTTCTCTATATAGGACTTGCATATTTGTCTTGTTATGAGACTTTTTTCCCTCAGAGCTTTGCATTTTTTGTCACTTTGTATTCCTATACTTTTAATTACATTTTCTCAGTGCTAATGAGGGAGAAGTAAAATGGATTTTCACATACTGGTTTATATCAAACATTCAGTTAAATGTTTATTATCTCATTCTACAAATGTTTACTGATTGTCCACTACATATCAAGAATTTTTGTCAGGCCGAAACCAGTTTGGCTCAGTGGATAGAGCATCAGCCTGCAGACTGAAAGGTCTCATTCCATTCCGGTCAAGGGCATGTATCTTGGTTGCGGGCACAACCCTAGTGGGGGGGAGGGGGGTGCAGGAGGCAGCTGATAGATGTTTCTCTCTCATAGATGTTTCTAACACTCTATCCCTCTCCTTTCCTCCCTGTAAAAATTCATTAAAATATTAAAAAAAAAAAAAGAATTTTTGTCAGGCCCTGTGGATGCATTTGCAGGTAAAATGTCATTTCTAACCCAAGAAGCTGACCTGCTAGTGAAAGAGGAAAGGGGCAAGTTGAGGAAGAGGAGGGAAAATGTACATACGGTTGTGACCTAAGCACAGAGATAATTGGTGACAAGACAAATCAAGTTGCTCATTACGATAAAAAGATCATTTATCCTTTATAAGGTATTATAATTATTGAACTTGTAAAATCAATTTTCTATGCATGTCTCTAATGGGATGATGGAAATCCAAGTTTTTAATATTCAATGGATTATATACCCTTAAGACCAGACCAGACCAATGTAGACCACCAGCACTGTTCTATGGTTTAAGTGCTGAGTAGCGAGAGAATAATAAATGATCTTGAGATAGTTTTCAGCAGCTGATTTTATGAACTATAAAATACTTTCCCAGTTGAGCAGTTTACCAAGTGCATTAAATCTGCTCCTTCTAACGCCATGTGAAGTCAAAGGGCCTCATAATATTTGAGTATTAACATTAATACTGAGTATTTTCATTTTTATGGTTTTATTTAATTACTTCAAATTAAATCCATCTTGAGGAAACTGCCATTGTAAAAAACCTACTCCATTTAATTAATTTTATTTTTCTCATGATGACTTTTTATTTTTACCTTGATTCCTAAAGGAATCCTTAAAATAAGGCATTTATAATTTTACTCCATAGTATTTTTAGCAAACAGATTCTATAAATAAAAGACTAACCAATTCTGTTTTTATTGTCTAAAGTTTTAAGACTAACACATTCTAATAAAAGTTATAAGGCCCAGTGTTATTATTGATATAATTTTCAGTTTTATGTGGTATACTGGTATAATTAAAATGTTTAAATAAGAAACAACAGCAGTCCTATAATGACAGTGATAACCTGACATATGTTTGGTCCTAAATATTTTCACATGTACCTTCTGTCTTAATTCTCACAATCTGATATAACAAGTTTACTTACAACCATATTTACAGATGAAGGAATCAAGGAACAAGTGACTTGCTGAATGTTGTATGAGTGGCATTTTGTATGCTGACCTCAAGTCCTCAAACTTAAAATTTCTGCTTTTGTTCATACTTTTAAAAAGAGCATTTAATTCATAAGCCAAATCCTGTTGGCAAGACACCCCCCCTAAGGTTAAGTAAAATATATGTGGAGGAACACTAAACATTTTATTCACCTACAATGTCATCATGCTGAAACTGAGAAGGTCAGTGTACTTTCCAAATGGCCCAGTTAAATCTAAGGAATAGATTATTTACCCACGAGGGTCTGGACACTGTCAATCAAAATCTCTTGTTTACACAGGACTAAAGTGTGCTCCATTAGCATCTTTCCATTCCTCATACTCACAAAATAACTATTTTATTCTTCATTAGCCTTATTGTTCAAAGTTTTCTTATTTTTTTCTTCATTAAAAACACAAAAAGATAAAATAAAAATCACAACTAGTCCCAAACCACTCTTAATATTTTGTGTGTTTCCTTTAAGTCTTTTTCTTGAAACAAAATATGTATATTTGACACTTGCATCATACTTCCCAATATACCTTCAGATACCACTATTTCCCCTCACATAATGGCATGGCAACATCTACTTTTTAAAATATGACTTTCTATGGCTGAAAAATATTTCATCATAAAGTGGTACTATTAACTTATTTTATTATACTTCTAACTCACATGGTTTTTATTAGAAAAATGTTAAAAAGTAATATAACCATATTTTATAACACTTTAAAAACAAAAGAAATGAAATCAAAGCCCTAATTCTTGTCTAACAAGTCACTTTTCTGAGTTTTGCTCACTCTCGTATATTACTTTTTCATCTGCCTATCATTATATGTTATCATTAAAGTGCATATGGTTTTGTATTTTGAACTTGTTTCCACTTAACATCCTATCTAATAAAAGAGTAATATGCAAATTGACCACAACTCCATTCTACCCACAAGCCACACCCACCAATCAATCAGAAGCGGGTATGCAAATTCACTCAACCAAGATGGCTACAGCCACAGAGAGAGCAGGAGATTTTGATTTCCCCAGTAATGGAGGAAGCCAAGTTTTCCCGCACACCTTGGCCTGCCTTGGCCTCTGCTTAAGGCTACAAAGTTTCAATTATAGAAGATAAATAAATTTGAACAGAAATAGCAGCAGCCATGGAGCTGGAGAAAGCAGGAGGTTTGAGTTGCCCCTGGAGATGGAGGAAGCCAAGCTTTCTGGACACCCTGGTTGGCCTAGACCTCTACTCAAGACTACAAAGTTTCAATTATAGAAGATAAATAAATCCCAGATACCTGTGCCTCTGCTTGGGTGACCAGGGGGTGTGGCCATCCTGAAAACCTCCATAGGCCCCTCACACAGGCCACCCCATGCCCCAAGAGAATGTTCACCCTGATTCAGGACACCCTTCAGGGCAAATCAGCTGGCTCCCACCTATGCACCAGGCCTCTATCCTATCTAATAAATGAATAATATGCAAATTGACCATCATTCCAACACACAAGATTGCTGCCCCCATGTAGTCAAAGATGGCTGCCCCATGTGGATACAAGATGGCCACCACAAGAAGGCTAGCAGGGAAGAGCAGTTGGGAGGGACCAGGCTTGCAAGGGAAGATAGTAGGGGTGACCAGGCCTTCAGGGGAGGGTAGTTAGGGGCAAATAGGCTGGCCGCCAAGCAGTTAGGCATCAGTCAGGCTGGTAGGGGAATGGTTAGGGGGTGATCAGGCTGGCAGGCAGAAGTGGTTAGTGGCAATCAGGAAGGCAAGCAGGCGAGCAGTTGGGAGCCAGCAGCCCTGGATTATGAGAGGGATGTCCGACTTGCCCATATAGGCCCAATCCTGGTAGTCCTGGTAGGATCAGGCCTAAATAGGCAGTCGGACCTCCCTCAAGGGGTCACAGATTTGAGAGGGTGCAGGCTGGGCTGAGGGACACACACCCCTATACACGAATTTCATGCACTTGGCCTCTAGTTGTATTATAAGCTTTTTCCATAACTACTGTGGCACAGTGGGTGAAAATTTCACATTAAATCTAACCCTTACATTTTCAAAAAATAAGTTTGTCCCCTTTTTATCCTAAAATCATTTAAAATAAATCATTTTTCAATAAATATTGCAAGCACCTGGTCTTTACATTCAGGCACTTAAAAATATTTCTTAATACTAGATACCTGCAGGCAAAATTATTGAGAAAAAGACTAACCAGCTTTTATCACTATTTGGATATTAGTGAAAATGATGTAAAAATATTAAAGCTGATTATCTTATCTGAACTTCAAAGCATAAATGGCATCTTAATGTCAATTTTTTAATCCACCAGTCCTTTTAGTGATTGAAAAATACAGAAAAATACAGGGCACTGATTATATAGACTAATTACGCTTTCCTTTGCAAATCTTAGCATCATCAGACTAAACAGAGCAGTGGCCACTTAAACATGCACGTTTTTTGTTTTTACTAATTTAAAAAAAAATGTTTAAAGTTTGCATCCACATACCTTTCACGTAAAGTTTAGCTTATTTTCCCCTTTGAGTCTTAGATGTGGTGTTAAACATGTTTTCAGGAGCTGCTTCCTTTGGGGAGTGCTCTGACATTCACTTCAGGACCCTACAGGAATTCTGACAGAAGGAAAAAGAAAATTCCCCAACTTACCGTTTCTAACACATTGACACGGTCCTGCAAAGAAAGCATAATATATCATTATAAAAGCAAAGCTACTAAGATCTTTTCAAGTTTACTTAATTTTCAGATTCTATTTTTATTCTCTATTACTACTAATTTGTTTTTAAAATGTAAAAACTAAAAACTCGGGGTGACCTCTGCAATAGAATCAATCACAAGAGGATCACTATGCTTTTCCTCATCTCTGCAGGAGTTAGGACTCCAGGGTATAATTTAGCAGTAAATACCATATAGTCACATATAATTACTAAGTGGAATAGATTTTGCCTCGTTTACATTGGTAAAATTATTTATCTACTTAAGGATATACAATATTAGATACATTTGAATATATGAACCATGACTAGACAATAGTAGTGATATAAAAAAGGAATTTAGAAATATATCAGCTCTCAATTAGGTGTATAGCATAAAGTTTGATCTCGCAGGAAGGTAGAGGTCAGATATAAGAAGGCTTCATAAGATGATGTTAATAAGCAAATTATTCATTAAAACAAGGCTGGAAAAATAAATGAGAAATATATGTCACATATAACCAATGCTGAACCTAGATGGGTCTTCATCACTTATCTTAGAAAGCTGCACAAAAACAGCAGTTTGAAAAAGGGTTATTGACAATTAACACTTAAAAAGTATCAAGAAATGACTGCATTTTCCATCCAATGGTTGTATTCTCAATCTTCTCGGAGCTGACGGCTATAGAGAGGGAGTTGTTACTAAATACAGAAGCTGAATTTGACAAGGAGGAGAGTCTGAAGATTTAAGAAAGTGGAAAGCCATCCTTTTTAGGAGGGCCAAAGCCATTTTCCTTTCCTTTCTTTCGTTTTCAGCAGTTGGAAGAGACATGTGAAATCTGGATTTGTTTGTGTGTGCAATCAAATTAATCCTTTAGTCCTAGGAGGGAAAGGGGCAGATGTGGTACAGAGAGCCACTGGGCTCAGGTCCCCTGTGACTCTGCTGGGACCACCATGGACCCATGACACCAAGGAGCAAAAAGAAGCCGGCCCTCAACTCCTTTCTCCCAGCCTCCCCTAACACAGCCTTGCTCTAAGGCAGTGGTTCTCAACCTTCCTAATACTGCAGCCCTTTAATACAGTTCCCCATGTTGTGGTGACCCCCAACTACATAACTGTAATCTTGTTACTGTTATGAACTATAATGTAAATATCTGATATGCAGGATGTATTTTCGTTGTTACAAATTGAATATAATTAAAGCATAGTGATTAATCACAAAAACAATATGTAATTATATATTGTGAAATATTTATTTCTAATTATAAATAAATGAAATTTTTGTCTTGAATCATGGTGTAGCATGGGTAACAGTCTTCATATGACAACATTAAACTACATTGCTACACTTTGCTACACGAAGGAGCGGTCTGTTGGTTCCTAAGACCATGGGAAATAAGTGTTTTCTGATGGTCTTAGGTGACCCCTGTGAAAAGGTCGTTCAACCCCAAAGGGGTCGCGACCCACAGGTTGAGAACCGCTATTCTAAGGGCTTTTGCAGCCCAATCTCCCAGCCTCAAAACTGGGAGACTGGGCTGTACATTTCTACCCTTGAAACATTGGGCTACACTGGCAGGGGTTAAATGAGTCAATTATGCAAAATCAGCCCAAAGCAGACGATGTTTAACCATATAACCTGTTCAATCACATTGTGCTGGCACACTGGAACCCAAAGAATCATGAAGTTAACTGCTATTTTGTTGGTGACTTAAGCACTGTCACATTTGAGTGCTTCATAAATGCATACAATGCCTCAAGTGGGCTTTGATCTCTTGTTGCCAGGTATCTATTCACAGTGTATCTGAACAAAACCATTGAGCAATGCTTTATCAACCTTGCAAAAAGAACAGAACCTCATTAGATGCCGTATAAAGACAGAAACAGACTTTGTACCGCAGCACATCTGTGTGAACCATCTCAGAAGGCTCAAAATATTCACAGCCACTGTCTGGGCCTTAAGTTTTCCCAGGTTATATACTTACGGGCACACATTATTTAGGATTGTCATATTTTAAAAGCATACACACAGCTAGTCTGAAATCAATAATTTCATATGATGCTAAAGCAGAACTGAATCAAATATGCCTATCTTAATTCATATCTCAGTGTGTGACAAGGATTAACTGATAAGACATATGTAATAATCTCCATTTCACTTAAATATTTGTTCCAGGATTTTAGAAGAAATATGTACTATCATGGACCACATGTTCTTATCCTAGCAAAATTCATGTGCTGAAAACCCAGTGTGATGGCACAGGGACAGGTGGAACTTTGGAAAGTAATTATGTTAAGAGGAAGGAGCCCTCATAACGGGATTAGTGCCCTTATAAGAAGAAACAATAATGCTTCTTTCTCTTTGTTCTTTGCTGTGTAAGGACATAATGAAAAGATGTCCTTCTCCAAGAACCAAGTCTGCTAACACCTTCTCAGCCCCCAGAACTGTAAGAAGTAAATGTTTGTTGTTTAAGCTTCCTAAACTACAGTAATCTGTTATAGAAATCCCAGCTGACTGGGAAGACATGTATCTAGTCTATAAGACTGTAATCACAAATGGTCAAGAAAACTCCATTTTGTTAAAGTATAAGGATCAATAAATGATCTATTTTGATGCAATTTACTTGTATCCATTTGTCTACTATAATCAACTTCATTCAAAATCAATAAATAATTACTTTGATGCAATTTACTTAGGTCTATGATATATTTTAACCCAACATGGTACTAAGATAGCTTTCCATGAAAAATGTACATGTTCAGAAAAAGAAAATTCAATAAATAGAAAAATTCATTTTCATTAATGTTAAGTTTAAATAATTCACTTTGCCAATCAACAACAACTAATGAGATAATAGCCATTGCAATTAGTGAGCTTTATCTAAATTCTAGTTTTTTGGGGGTCTTAATGTGTTTAAGACTATAAGTAAAAAGAAACCACTCAGTCTTTATAAATGTATTCACTTGCTTTTAAATTTTAAGAAATGTTTTTTGAAATTTTAAGTAGCTGTGGTTAACTTCTGTTTTTGGCAGATATAAATATATATATTTAGAGGAACTAGTCTACTGCACATTCTTATTCTCAAACAAAAATACCTGCATATTTCCTCTCATGTCCTTCTTATTAAAACAGAGATAACTTAAGCAAATATTGTGGCATTAATACAATCTATACAAAATTTCTAATATTTGTCCTAGGATGAACATGTAATTATACCAAAATAAATTATATTCTTCCTAACCTCTCCCATTCTTACTAGAACCACTCTCACTTAAACTACTAGACTGTAGTTTAAATCTCCATTTCAATAGATTTTACCTTCAAGTTCAATTCAACCTTCAAGTTCAACCTTCTCCCAACAAACACCCACCAGCCCACACTTGGATCCAGAAAAGTACCGTCAGGGCATTGAAAAGGGGTTAGAAAGTGGGAGGAGTAGACAGCCTCTGAAAGTAATGAAACACTCTCACTACAATCATGCCAGTTCAGGTGATTTCAGTAAGTCAATGGTTCTTACTTTTGAAGCTATGGACTTTGAGTGAAAGTCTGATGAAAGTTGATCTCTTCCCCAGGACTGTATGCTACCCACAAGACACATATAATTCTACATATATTTTTAGGAAGCTTGCAGACCCTCTGAAGCCAAGCCATGGTCTTCAAGTCCTTTTACTCTAAATAAAAACCTGTAAATAGATTTTATTAAGTCAAATCTATTTATTTTTCCTGTATAAAATATTTGTAGATAAGTAATGCCAAAACACAAGGGGTGGGAGTGGCAATTGGGAGTGAAAGGTCAAACAGCCATCAAAGAAAAAATGTTCTTCAAATACTTTGGGGGGATAAAGAGTTCATAGGGAAAATAAACTGTTTTGCTGCTGTTGTTTCTTTTTTGTGTATTTATGGATCGTTTCTTCTCCACTGTTCTTTAGTTCTAGGGAGGAAAAGTCTAAGAGACAACTAAAGTGCCAATCATTATTTTAATGTTTATTTTTAAAGATTTACATGTAGTCAGTCACTGCACAGTTTTTGAGTTACAATGGACAGTGCTAGCTATTCTCATCATATTACATATGCTTGAATTTCTAAGCTTCCTGATATTAAATGAAAGCAAAGGTTTTTATTAACCGCCACCACACACACAAAAAAGGGATCAGTATTTGGTGATTTAAATTAAATGAAAACCAAATAAAGAGATAAAGGTCACAAATTATCTCTAGACTGAAAACCAAAAAAGCTATCAAATATAGCAAAAGTTGGCTTTGAATATATCAAATGAATTGGCATTATACACATAAAATTATATTTTATCTGGTAAAAGTCAAAGTTACTCTAGACTTGTGAAAAGCTTTAGGATGGGTGGCATTAAACAGTAAACAGCTTTTAGTGGTTTCCCTTTCACCCAGGATTTGATTTAGACATATCTATAGCTTTATCTATATCTATATCTATATCTATATCTATATCTATACCTATACCTATATCATCTTTATCTATGTCTAAGTGACTGGAATGAGTAGTTGCTATGATGCATACTGAACACCAGGGGGCAGACGCTCAACACAGGAGCTGTTCCCTGGTGGTCAATATGCTCCCAAGGCCAACCTCCCCAGACTGGCCAACCTCCCGCACTCCCTCCACCTGGAGAGCAGGTCCTGCATTAGCCAATCAGGGCCGGGGCCTGGGCTGGGCTGGGAAGCAGGGTAGGTGGTGGATGTGGCCCCATTCCCAGGGGAGCTGAGGGCCAGCTCCCTCCTCGGGTCCAGCAGCCAATCTCCTGTGTCCCATCTCTCCGCCTGGCTGGCAGGCCCTTATTGGCCTGGCCACCTGCTTGTCCAAGGATGGTGCTGCAGCTAGAGAAGGAAGGGGAGGCTGGGAACCTCGCAGGGGCAGAGCGCTGATGATGGCAGCATCCGCCATCCGTTCCTTCTGGCCCAGAGACCGCCACCTCCTCTCTGCCCTGGTCCTGACTGACCTGGCCCTGATCAGCCCTGATTGCAAGCCAGGCCTAGGGACCCCGCCTGTACATGAATTTTATGCACTGGGCCTCTAGTCATTAAATAATGGTGGTTAATTCTTGTAAACTCATTTCACTTAGCTGCTTATGAGGCCTTTAAATAAACTACTTCAAGGTCCAAAATGACAAAACACATATGAAAAGAAATCCACAGTAAGGCATCAAAATTTTGTCAAAATAATTGTCAATATGCACCCTTCGACATTTTGCTATGCATCTTCATTTGCATGCAGAATCATTTACTCAAAAAAGCCAGTTTAAGAAGATGCATCATGTCCTTGAATGGAAGGAGTGCCCAGGAATGTTCTTTATTATCTGCTTTCCACCCAGGAAGTAGAAAATCAGAAGCAGGAACTATCACCAGATTTAAGAACAGAGTCAACATGTGTGTTTCATGTCTCTGATCTGTTCTATCATCCACTGCTCTTGCCATGACAGAGACCCGAGGCACCCAGCTATTGGCTAGCTTCCTGCTTCCCTATTCCCGGGTCCGCTTGTTTGTTATGAGGACATCACCGACCATTTTACCTCAGTCTGACACCATGCGAGAAAGGCTGAGCTTGCACTTACACTGGAGTGGGATTTGTGTATGGTTTCCTGGTTGGAGGAGAAAGATGAAAAGAGAGACAAGCAAATGTGGCTCTGTGGGTTTGTTTCAACAGATTTCCTGCCGGGAAATGCAACCAGAAGTTAGGTATGGGTTTTTGCTTCAAGTCCCCGTAAACACTTCCAGTCAACTGTATGAAACTAATAAAAATCTCAGATTCACCCTTTGTATTTCAGCCCACAAAGCAACGCAAGGAGGTTTGTGATTTTTTTTTCCCCCTGGAAAATGAAGAATCACTTTAAGATTCTTTTTTAAAGCATAAGGGTAATGTGATGCATAGGCATGGATCTAGGAGATAAGACTACAAACCAAATGAAGGGCAGAAGACAGGATTACCTGACCCCTGAAACTGCTCAATTCCACAATGAAACTGCAGATACCCAGTAAGAGGAGTTCAGTGAGCGACATTTGGACCGGGGAACAACTAAACATTATTTGCAGGTAATATAAAGGCTCTGATGGTGGTTAGGGGCCATGCAAATGACAACCAATGTCATTTCAAAGATTCACTGTCCCCCAGGAGAGATGTAGGGACTGGAGGAGAGGAGTAGGGGGAGAATGTCAATAGCCCAGAAGCCAACACATCATATTATTTGTTCAAGGCTTTACATTTTAAGAAATAAAGTGCATGTCTCCGGTTGTGAGGTGAGTCATATATTAGCTGAACATGCTCTGAACTCTTATGCAAATCACCGCGCAGCAGTGATTATGGCAGAATTTATGAGGAGCTTTGTGTCAGGCACAACTCGGGGAGACAATAGGGTGTGCCATTTTTCAGGGCGTGTATTTGACTGCCACCAAATATAGCTCGATGCCGCCTGCCTAATGAGACTCCCTGAGGCTGACACCTCCTTTGTTTCCCTCAAGGGCAAATGCCTCCTGGGCTTCTCTGTGAAGAATGTTCACAAGGAAACCCACGTCACCACAGAACCCTTTGTCCCAAGCGCCTTCCTCCTGAATATCTGGATCACAGCACCTGATGGCTGACTGTCATGCATGTCACACCGCCGAGTCATTAAATGGTGTAGGCAGTCGGTCCACCTAGAGAATTAGATGGCTTACCTTCGAGCAGTTCCAATATTCCACATCTTAATTTACATGCAGAGCCATTTACTCAATTCTTTTCAGGAAGGTTATATTAGAGGCTCTTTCTCACTCACATTCCCATATTCCTTCTGTGGGATGCTGTGTGCAGGTCCCTCTCACCTTTCTCTTCCAGAGAGGCTATTGATGAGTATAATCACAACACAAGCAAATGGTCTTAAACAATATATTTGGCTGCCATGAGTTAAGCTTTTCTTGCTTCCTAATTCAGTTAGACCATGATTCAAACCTATTATCAATTTCTATTCCCTTATATACAAGCCCAGGTAGGAAGGAAAGATGATGAAGGGATTTAAAACTAATCTTAAATTATCTAACCTGCAAAAAATCAATGGTGCATTACTCTTAGTATCTAAGAAAATTAAGAAAAATAACAACAAATTTAGTTTTTAGGGGCACTTCCGGAAAGCATTCCTGAAGGCTGACTTATCCTGTATATTCTAAGTATAGTAAGTATATTTGGACTATTTCATTGTAAATATCCTAAATATTTCTACCTATGAAATACTTAACTGCTTTTTCTTCCAATTGAGCTTCCTTGTGATTTCTCATTGCAGTCTGACTAGCATCTTCCCAAGGTAGGATTTTAAACTGTAGCTTTGGCTGTTTGAGAGAGACGTGAGCAAAGAAAAAGAGTTGGAAAGCTCTACTGTCTTAAAAATCATTGAAAGCACTATACATAGTAACGGCTATAAAAATAATGCTAATAGGACCATAACAATTTCAAAGAAGTTTTTAGTATCTGCGTTTGGATAAAATATCACGTTGTACTTTTCAAATGTTCCCCAAAATAATTCCTTACCCACCTTAAAAGTCACACATTTTAGGAAAATCATTACTTGAAATTTAAAACATTTTACTCCTTAGGATTATAAATAAAGAGTTAGTGACTGATTCAATTGTCTTGCTTTCAAAATCTTTTCTGGAAGGAATTGATCCTTAATTCCAAAGTCTATGTCATGAAAGAGTAAATGAGATGAGAGCTGGTTAGACACACCCCACCCAGGCAGTTGTAGTGGGTAATGAGAACCATTTTCGACACTTACAACCTTACCTGTGGATAAGGAAGCACTGAGGCCTGGGATTTTAGGAGTTCAGAAAGGTCTGATTACTCAAAATTATCCTTTCCTTCCATTTGCAAAATTATTTAAAATTCTGCCAATGGGACTTTATTCCTTCCTTTTTTTTGTTGTTTTGTTTTCTGTTTGTTTTTAATCCTCACTGGAGGATTTTTTTTTTTCCATTGAGAAAGAATGGAAAAGAGGGAGGGAGAGAGAAAGAGAGAAAAGTATCAATTTTAAACCAATGTGAGAGGGATACATCAATTGGTTGCCTCCTGCATGCACCTGAACTGGGGCGGGGAGTGAACCTGCAACCTAGGTACCTGTCCTTTACCAGAAATGAAGTCTAAGACTCTTCAGTTCGAAGGCTGACATTCTATTACAGAGCAACACTGGCCAGGCTGGAAATTTATTCTTTGAGGAATGACTCAAAATTTTATTTTTTGCCCCCCAATCCCATTAACCTTTTAATAAGCAAACATCTTTGAGACAGATAACCATTAAACTAGCTCAGGGTGACAGTGAGTCGAATCTAGCCCACTGACTGTTTTCATAGGTCCAGAGAGAAGAAGCATTTTTACATTTTTATGTGGCTGAAAAAAAAAAATCAAAGAATGCTATTTCATGACATGCGAAAATTACATATAATTCCAATTTCATTTTCCATAAATAAAGTTTATTGGAACGTAGCCTTATTCATCTCCTTCTAAATGGTCTATGGTTCACTCTGCAATGGCAGAGTTGAGTGGTTGTGAGATGGCACATAACCCGTAAAACGGAAAATATTTTGCCCTTTACAGGAAGTACGATGACCCTCTGTGCTAAGGAGTTGGTGTCCTGTATGAAATGCCACCTGCCTCACAGAGGTCACCCTGTGGCAATCCTATACAACTGCGGAAGGAGAGGATGAGGCGAAACACACTGATCAGGGGTAAGAGAAGAGAAAGGAAGGAACATATCCCCAGAATATAAACCATTCCTCGGGCCAACAAGTTTCTTCCTTTTCTCCATCACTTTTTCTTTCATTCCAATGTCTTTCCTTCCTTTCTTTCTCGCTCCCTTTCTCCCTCCCTCTCTTCTACTCATTTATTCATTTAAATAGTCCATCCTTTCATCCATGCACACACTACTCTGGAGATTGGGTACATAGTTATCAACAAGGGACAAGGAAGATACGGTCTCTGCCATCACTGAGCTGACACTGCAAGAGAGAAGACAAAGACATAAGTAAAGAAGACACTCAGCAGCTGTGATGGGAGTCGGGGCAGTTCGCCTCAGACACGTGGGTCAGGTTAGGCTCCCTCTGAAAGCTGGCATTTGAGCTGAACCAAAGGATGAGCCATTTGAAAGACTTCAGGGAGGATGAGAGAGAGAGAGGGAGTGGCACATGCCAAGTGTCTGGAGCACAAAAGGGATCGTTTAATTTCAGGAACAAAAGGGACGCTGGTATGTGTATTGTGGCCGTAAATTACCAGCATCATAAAAAGCAACGTTACTTATTAAAAGCTTATTATTTGCCAAATTTGTATCGGGTGCTTCTGCATATGTTCTCATTTAATCCTCACAAAACCTTTTAGTGGGTAACGTTATTAAATTTTATTCATTTAAAGTCAAAGGAAACAGAACTCAAAGATATTAAAGGCATTCCACACGGTGATTTAAGGTTGGAGCTTAGACCATCATCCACGTCCACCTGCCTCCAAGGAGGCTAGACTAACTCTCAAAAAACAAATGAGAGGTCACGTTTAAATATATACATATATTGAAAAGCTCTCCGAAATGAAGCTAATGGAAACACCACGTACTAACAGTGCAGTTTTATGAACCAACAGACAATAAATGCATTTTTATGAGCGCTGGGACTATGGGGCGTGTGTGGGGAGGAGGTTAGGGGAAACCTTGGGAAACCGTGCTGGAGCCTCCTTCTCCCCATCGCACATGCCAGCACTGCATTCCAGGGCCTGACTCTAAACAGATGTCGGGGGTCAGTGTAACAACACGCCATAAACTTTAACGTCCGCATGAAAAACGTTATTGGTGCACATTTTTATATTCATTTACTCTACCGTAAAAGGGCTGATAGGTTTGCCATATGCCTTCCTTAAGGGAGCTGCAACTCCTCCCGCCTCCGGGTCTGCTGCTGGGCCAGCTAGGGCGCAGGGCCAGCGCTGCTGGGGAGCTCCCGGCGGGACAAAGGCAGCCAAGGTCTCCCCCTAATTAGCTGAGCCCCAGCACAGGTGGACGGCAGCCCTCTTGTCCTGCTGTCCCAGCTCTTGCAGGTCTGGGTTATAGAAACTGAAATCCATCGCTGGGCTCAGAAATGGCCTCTCCCCTCCCCCCGCCCCCCCACTTGTTTCATTCGTGACAAATGTGTCAGTCCTTTCGAACAGCGGAATGAGAACTTGGGATTTCAATTACCACCACCAGAACGTGGTAGAGACACAGAGTCTCTCGTAGGTAATATTTTTCTATTTCACGAGCAAACCCAGAAATATTGTTAGCAGACATAAAATGTTATTTATCGGGGTGCTAATAAGCCTTCGCACTTCCAACGGCAAACGTTAAAATTTGAACAAATTACATCTCGAGTGGTGAGCCGAACGCGGATGCTCAGGGAAAGGAATGCATTTCAGAATCAATTTTTTTTTTTCCAAACCAAAATAATCACCGATCAAGACAAAGACACAACAGGAGATGCTTATTAGTCATTCCTTCGGTTCATTTTAGTTTTATCGCTTTTTGCGCCATTTAAAATTCATGCAAACAGTTTCAGTCCTGCCTTTAATTTTTGCCAGAATATTTTGAACCTGGTTTGAAACTGAAATCGAAGAAGCCCGAGGAGGGCTTTAATAACAACTTTCTTCGGTCTGTTTATTTAAAACATGATGAATAAGCAAAAAGAAAAGGTGCAGCATGGAAAAAGAAAAATGATCCCCGCTCCTTCCTAGAAGTGCCCGAGATTACTGGATGGTTCCTAATCTTACACCAGGAATTAAAATCTTCCTCACGTGCCAAGGGCCAAAAATATGTATTTATATGACACTGTTCCAGTTGCCATGTGTATGCAAGCTTGGAGCTGAAGGGATGATAAGTAGTTTTAGAGTTTCAGAAAGGCAGTGAGAAGTTTTGTTCATTCTAAATCCCCCATGTTGCCTTATTTAAGGCACTTTCTTAAAATCATTTCAGTTCTTTTATCTCTTTTTTGAAAAGGTAGGGGATCAGTTAGTATTTTGCCACAGTAAATGTGTAATATGTTTGCTAACAAATTATTCCTGGGGGGGTAGGAAGAGAGAAAGAAATTAAAAGAAAGGCCAGGAACCTAAACAAATTAAGTGCAGAAATTCAGTTCCCCATAAGCTCTGAGGCATTAAGCACAGTGGTATGGAAGCCAGGCAGATTCTAATACAAATCCTAGCTGGGGCCACTTACTGGCTAGGCAAGATATGAGGCCTAGAAGCTTCTCCATCTGCACGATGAGAATAACAGTACCTACCTGATAGAACTGTCATAAGAAATACATGACCTATGTTTAGAACTTTGAGCACAGCGCAAGACACAAAAGAATTTCTCATTAGCTATTAATGAGAAATTATGCATTCACAAGTCAAAGGGTGTTTATTTTCTTCTGCTTTGACGCACAGACATCACCCTTTGAGGTGGCTCTAGCATAACCTTGACAGGAATTAAGGAGTGCTAAGTAAGAATTGGTTAATGAGTGAAACATTATCTTAGTGAGTTTTGAGGACTTCATCTTGGGGAAATCCTCTGAGCATTTCTTTTTTCTTTCTTTCTTTCTTTTTTTTAATATATTTTATTGATTTTTTACAGAGAGGAAGGGAGAGGAATAGAAAGCCAGAAACATCGATGAGAGACATCGATCAGCTGCCTCTTGCACGCCCCCTACTGGAGTTGTGCCCACAAGCAAGGTACATGCCCCCGACCAGAATCAAACCAGGGACCTTTCAGTCCACAGGCCGATGCTCTATCCACTGAGCCAAACCGGTATCGGCTGAGCATTTCTTTATGTTCTAGAAAATCAGCCACGGATGGGGCTGAGTGATAGCCCATACAGAATGAGAACTATACTTCCTTTCACCAATGTCCCACTAATGCTTCAAATGTCATGATTTGCCTTAGGAGTCTATGGAAAATGTTTCAACCAAATGTCAATGAGCATTTGTTTTCAAATACGTTGAACACTGCTGTTTCATCATTTTGAGAATTGCTTTTCACAACTGTCAACACTATCAGGAGATGAAAGAGGAAAAGGAGAATATGGTATTATGGTCAAATGTTGGTATACCCCCAAAATTCATAGGTTGAAATCCTAATGTGATGATATCAGGAGTAGGAACTTTGGGGTGATTAGATCATGAGGATGGATCCCTCATAAAGAGACCGAGTCTTTTCTTCTCTCTGCCAGGTGAGGACAGGGCAAGGTGATGGCTATCTATGAATGAGGAGAGTGGCCCTCACCACCTACTACATCTACCTCTATGAACACTATGGAGACAGACACTGAATCTGCCTTGACCTAGGATTTCCCAACCTGTGGAACTGTGATAAATAACTGTTTCTAGTTTAAGCTACCAGTCTAATGTATTTTTTTTTGTTGTTATAACAGCCCGAAGGATTTCAGAGTCACAGCTATCTGTACAAAGTTTAAGGCCAGTCTAGAAAGGTGACATGAGAACAAGAAGAAACATATTATGAACAGTCTAGAAGTAATCAGTTAATCAGCAACCCAACTGAAATTGCCCACAATGGACTCTGGAGATATGGCCCAACTCTCAGACAAGCTCAACACTACAAGACATCATAATGAGTTAGAATATTGTTATTTTTCACAAGGACAAGCAAGCTGTTCTTTCTATCAGCCCCAGAGCCCACGGTAACCAGAACTTGAACTCCACAAAGGCACCGAGAGATCCTTCATGGCAATGTTGCTTTGCATGTAGCCAACGGCAGAGGGGTGTGGACGGAGACAGATAAAACAATTTCCCACGTTATGGGAACGATTTACAAAATCTGTAACACAAACCTGATTCATTTTTCACTCCCAAGTTTTTTAAACTTCCTGTCGTGGAGTAAAATTTGCGCTTTTGTGCTCAAAGACTACACTTTGTATTTTTAAATGTTTCCAAATGGCTTTTTTTTTTAGAGACTTTTTAATAACTTTGACTCAAGGAGACTGCTGAGTCCTGAAGACTTATGTTTTCCATCCCTCTGAGTAAACAGAACCAGCCACGTTTTTATATATTTTTTTTTATCCCGGAAAGAAAATTATCTAGTCAATCAATTTCAGTACATTCAGACGGAAGAGTTCTTCCCTCGCAGGGCTTTCTACTTTCTACTTTAATTCTGTCGTAAATTTGGAATTAAAATTAAGTTGCAAATTTCAGGTAAAATAGGGTGATAAAATTTAATGGCCACTAACATTTCAAATGGAATCTATTTCACTGAGCTCGGTTCCCCGCTCTCCTGAGGACTCTTGACGTAGTAAATGAAAGCGTACAGATCTAATCAGCTGAGACCCCGCTTGATCCTGAGACAAACATCCAAAGTTTTATCTCAGTTGAGACCTTACTCTGAATTTAAGTCTGGGTAAGCCTCGCACTTTTTGAGAAAAATAGAGATTTTCATGAGCCATTAAGTCCCCTCTCCCTGAAAGTGGTAAAGTGTCGCCCAACCCTCCCACTGCCCATAGTCACCCGTTTTGTTTAATTTGTGACACTGTTTAGAATAGCTTTTATTAGAAAGAGAAATCGATACGTAGTAATTTGCCAATGTTCCAAGGAATTGGGGAGAATAAGTAAGTCTGCATTACATTTTGGTTTCTAGGATTATATAAATTCTCCTGTAACTCCCGTGAGTCATCTTAGGAATGAACAGGATATTGAATTTACCTTTTAGTTTAATGAAGCCTTAAACAGAAAATTTCAATTTATTTAAATTGGGACTTCAGTGTAAGTACTGTAGGATCTCCAAAGCAAATCAGAATTTTGGTAGAAATTTAAGAACTGCTTTAACCAATTCTTCCATTCTTGTGGAGGCCCGGTGTTAGAACACAGTACCCCTTTCACCCTCATTTTCCCTTCGCTCTCACTCAGGAACTCTTAGCTGCCCTGTCTTTGCATTTCTCCCCACAATCTCTATAATCTCCAAACCACTGTGCGGTTTCAAAGTACAGGTTATGGTCATTCCAGTCAGGCAGATATGATTGACAGCAAAACCACGGAAATTACCCATTTGGTCTGTCAGCGGTCCAATTTATCACATGGTTGGTTACCAGGAGGATGTGCCATCCACTGAGACTATTGAGATGTTAATGCCCTAAGCTGTCAGGCTCTGCCAGGACAATTTCTGTGCCCATGTCAGTTTTTTTGTCTTTGGTGGTTTTTCTTGCCCGGTTAATCTCAACAGATGTGTCTGCCAACTTTCCACTAGAATTATTTTCCATATTATAATGCCCCTATATTAATATTTATTAGACTTGTTCCAAGAGAACTGAGAAATTCGAGTTCTATTTTTTTTTCTTAAAAACACCATGCTGCCATATGCTGGCAACTCCTTAAGTAGCTGGTGCCACGCGATGGCTGAGAAAAAGGTTATCTTCTACCTCCTGCTCTCCCCAATGCTTTTGCCTCAGCACTACTTGGGCGACAGAAACAAAATCAAACTCCTGCCCCTTCGTTCCAAAAACATTTGCCCAAAATAGTGCAATCCTTCTAATGCAAGGTTCCAGACTGTTTCTAAAGCTATCTGGGAGAGAAATTAAACAGAATTATGGGTCGTCTGAAAATCAACATGTCTATAATGCCATTTAACATCTTTCATGGGCATAGCTTCTGGAATGTCTTAGGGAAACATATATTACTTTTTTAAAAAAACATAAAACTATTTTTTTAATTAAACAAGAATTTAATTCATTTCTAGTGAAAACACTGATACTGGATAAATATTTGTGACATTTAGATGATAGATCCTACAGCTAAAATGTTCCTTTTCCCCTTAAAATAAGTGATTGATACTCAGATGCAGCCATATAATCTTTTATTATTGCCACATTGTGACTTTGTCACTACATTTGAAAAAGATATAACAATTCCTTTAGCATAAGCTGATTCCAATCTGAATTTAAAATCCTAGCTGCCCATAAAAGAGGAGGGGGAAGAGGGAGAGAGGAGAAGAGGATGAGAGAAAGGGGCAAGGAAGGAGGGCAGACAGGGCTCCAAGATGGCAGGAGCATTTACTGAGCTCTCCCAGTGGGTAGCACCATGTCTGGCACACACTAGGTTCGAATAAATAGTCAGTGTGGGGAATCAGAATCTACGGAGGCCCTGCCAGGCACCAGGGTCTACTACTTCCTATCCAAGCTAATCCTCTGCTGGGGAGTCAGTATCATTACTGTCCCCAATTTACAGGCGTGGACATTGCTTGTAGGAAAAGAGGAAAATGAATAAGAAAAAGCACACCCATAATGACCTAGTTTTCTTTCATTAGAAATAATACGAAGAGAGAGATGACTGTAAGTGTACATGAGAGAAGGACCATATGCATTTTCAAGTATCTACTCTGTTCAGTAACTGTCTTAAGTAGCACTTTAAAGCTTTTCCTCCCTAACCATGAGATGCTTTTCATGTGATTTTTCATGTGATTCTGAGAATCACAAGACAACACTGGGAAAAGCAGGAAAGCAATGTGAGGCGGTTTGGTAATTTAAAAATGGAAACAAAAGCTACAGCAGCACCTACCACGACCAGCCATCTCTGGTAAAATGTCAGTCACTGAGTCCTTTACAACTAAATGGAGGGAAAATGGGTGGCTTTTTATGGCTATTTAAAATGGATCAGCTGACCTCCAGGGAATTAAAGAAGGGCTTTGCTTGCTCAATGTACCTCAAACCCATATGCAAACGATATCCATACAGCACCACACGTTTATAGTCAAAGACAATACTTTGCTTTTAAGAAGAGCAGCGCCCGCAGTGTAACCAACTGCAAATGTCACACAGCACACACACACACACAAACCAGAGCCAGACAATGCTAAGCTCCAACAAAGAATTTGGGGAATTACCAGCTGTATTGTAAAAATCACTGACAAATACGTTTGATTCCATTGTTTGGCATTCTCTGAAGATTGAAAACACTTTCTCTGCTATCCCATCCCCCTCACCATTTTACCCTCTTCCGTGTCTGCTCAGTCCTTGTCCTTTCTTTTCAATGCTACATTCAGAGAGGGAGGGAGAGGAGGGCAGGACAGAGAGAAGGGGGAGGGGGGGAGTGAAATGTGTGTGTGTGTGTGTGTGTGTGTGTGTGTGTGTCTGTGTGTGCTCACACAGGCATGAGGGTAGGGAGGAATAGAATTTTTTAAACAACAAATGAACTCTGGGACAGAGATGGTTGCTTTCTAACAGGTGGTTCTCTCTTATTCAAGAGAACCAGGAATAGGTGCCATATACATAAGACCCTGGCAGGATGACATGTATTTATTGATTTGTTTATTTACT
Organism: Lasiurus borealis; assembly: GCA_004026805.1. Taxonomy (NCBI): domain Eukaryota; kingdom Metazoa; phylum Chordata; class Mammalia; order Chiroptera; family Vespertilionidae; genus Lasiurus; species Lasiurus borealis. The sequence goes on from PVJN01002216.1 coordinate 23,850, forward strand.
CAACAGAAATTTACTGAGTACCTACTAAGGTGAGGCACTGAGCTACTAAGTAGTGTACATTTGGGAAAATAAAAGACATGAGAGTTGCTTCATAGGCATGATAGGAAATTACAATAAATCGTATGGTAAATTTTTATTTTAACACCTAGACCCCTTAGCCAAATGCTCTCTGCTACTACCCAATCAGGCAACCATTGTCCTTCGCCAACATTCTCACAAATATATGCTTAATTGATCTCATTGATTTCAATCTCAACTGTCCCCAATGCTTTTATAGCCAGTTTATAGTAAAGATGTAAATTTGATAATATTGTTGTCTTTACTGTTTTTCCATACACTAGAGATAAAATCCTAACTGCTTTAGGAGATCGCTTAAACCTCTATTTACCTTACAGATTCCCATCTTGCCTCTGCTCTCCCAGTCACTACATTTCACCATACACAACTTCTCTCAGTTCCTGAAATGTGACCCCAATGCTCTCTTTACCTCAGGCCTTCCCATATCCTTCACATTACCTCAAACTTTTCTTATCTTCACCCCAAACTTGCCAACGCTAACTCCTGGTTATCACTGAAATGCTAACTTCCTTTGGGAAGCCAACTTGGATTGCCACTCCATCCCAGCTCATCCTTTTCACCTTCGACCCCCTTCACTTACACCCAACCTACCATTATCTCCCACAGTGAGTTATCTCACCTAGTAGCATTTTTAAATATTTTATTGTAATTGCCTATTTAACATTATTTTACACTAATTATTGTGTAAAGGAAAAGAAGCTATCCAGTATAAGCAGCTTGCCTTTGTGTCCCTAGAAACTAGTATAGGGCCGTGCACAATAAAGATTTGTTCAATGAATAGATTGAGCGCCTTTTGGTTATAGGGAACAGGGAAGGACTTAGAGATAAACACCTACTACCCTTAAGGAGGATAACATGAAATGCAGAATATCTGTTATATACAATTATATGAGGACTAGAGGCCCGGTGCACAAAATTCATGCACGGGGATGTATGTCCCTCAGCCCAGCCTGCACCCTCTCCAATCTGGGACCCCTTGGGAGATGTCCGACTGCCCGTTTAGGATTGGGCCTAAACGGGCAGTCGGACATCCTCTTACAATCCAGAACTGCTGACTGCCAACTGCTCACCTGCCTGTCTTCCTGATTGCCCCTAACTGCTTCTGCCTGATCATCCCCTAACCACACCCCTCCCAGCTTGATTGATGCCTAACTGCTCCTTAATTACCCTCCCTTTCAGGCCTGGTCAATCCCAACTGCTCCCCCTTGCAGTCCTGGGGCCCCACAACTGCCCTTCCCTGCAGGCCCGGTTGCCTCCAACTTCCCTCCTCTGCCCGTCTGTTCACCTCTAACTGCTCTCTTCTGCAAGCCTGGTCACCCCCAACTGCTCTCCCTTGCAGGTCTGTTCCCTCCCAACTGCCCTTTCCTGCTGGCCATCTATGGTGGCCATCTTGTGTCCATATGGGGCAGCCATCCTGTGTGTTGGAGTGGTAATCAATTTACATATCACTCTTTTATTAGATAGGATTATCCCATGTAATAAAAGGGTGATATGCAAATTGACCATCACTACACTACACCCACAAGCCACGCCCATCAGCCAATCAGTAGCAAGTATGCAAACAAGACGGGGTTCCAAATAAGATGGCTGCGGCCATGGAGCAAACAAGAAGAAGGCTTGGGTTTCCCTGGTGATGGAGGAAGCCAAGCTTTCCACACACCCTGGCAGGCCCAGGCCTACATTCAAGTCTATAAAGTTTCAATTATAGAAGATAGATAAATCCCAACAAAAATGGCAGCAGCCTCAGAGCTAGAGAGAGCAGGAGGCTAGGGTTGCCTCCAGCAATGGAGAAAGCTAAGCTTTCTGCACACCCTGGCCTGCCTTGGCCTCCACTTAAGGCTACAAAGTTTCAATTATAGAAGATAAATAAATCCTAGATCCCAGGAGGGAAGTTGGGGCAACCGGGCCTGCAGAAAAGGGCAGTTGGGGAAAACTAGGCCTGCAGGGGAGTGCAGTTAGGAGTGACCAGACCTACAGGGGAGGGCAGTTAGGAGTGACCAGTTCTGCAGGGGAGGGTAGTTACGGACAAATAGGCTGGCAGGGAAGCAGTTAGGCATCAATCAGGCTGGCAAGGGAGTGGTTAGGGGGTGATCAGGCAGGCAGAAGTGATTAGGAGCAATCAGGAAGGCAGGCAAGTGAGCAACTGGGAGCCAGCAGTTCTAGATTGTGAGCGGGATCTCTGACCGAAGTCGGACATCTCTCGAGGGGTCCCAGATTGGAGAGGGTGCAGGCTGGGCTGAGGGACACCTCTCCCCTCCCCCTGCACGAATTTTGTGCACTGATCCTCTAGTGAGTAAATACAACTGACTCCAATTTGGATATGTGGGTATTTGCCAACACTCTAAATTGGAATTAAATATTTAGCTGTCCCTTCTGGGATAATATAATCCACACTAAAGACTTCTGGAAGACAGTTTGATGATTTTACATTACAGATCAGAAAATAGGCACAGCAAAGTTCATGGAGTTACTCAAGGTTACCCAGAGAATCAAATGTTTTTAAAACTCAAAAATTGTCAACCTCCAGTCCTTGATAGTATCATTTATTTAAAAATTCCTTTGTCTTTTTCTCCCAAATTCTAGTGTGTGATTCTAGGACTTCAACCTGCATACTTTAATAGATAGTCTTCTCAAACTATCACCTGTGGTACTGGTATTTGAAGACTCGGGGATATAGGTACCTTTGATAGGTCTTCCTCTAGTCTGTAACATGAAAGGCTTTCTGGGATGTGTCTCTGCACTCTCGTGCTCTCTGCAAGTGCCAGTTCCTTCCTAGATCTTAATAGAGTATTAGTTAGACACTAGTTTCCTCTACAAAGTGCCAACAGTGAATTTTTCTGCTGTCGGACATCATATTAGATGATGTCCTACATTTAAAAATCCCATAGTTAGCTGGCTGGGACATTCTATTGCACTGGATAGACATTTTGGTAGAAAATGCTGCCAGCACTTAATAAATATTTTAGAAGCAGCATTGGCTATTAACTTTAATAGGATTACAGGTTCCAACATTCATATTGTGAGAAAAATAAACTCTAAAAGGTCTGTGCTGTTATTTCAAAAGGCCAGACATTTATTACGTACTCAATACATATGTTTATATGTGGTATTCTGGGACCAATGGCAAATATGGTGCATAACCAAAATGCCTCAAAAAGCCTTTATTACCTTCCATGTATACATGGAAGGTAATAAAGGCTTTTTGAGGCATTTTGATTTGTAATGTAAAATCATCAAACTGTCTTCCAGAAGTCTTTAGTGTGGATTATATTATCCCAGAAGAGACAGCTGAATATTTAATTCCAATAAAATATCTATAGATAGATAGATAGATAGATAGATAGATAGATAGATAGATAGATAGATTTAGTGCACAAGGATTCTTTGCAGTTCATAACAACAGCATTGCTGATAATAATTTCTCAACAATATAGAGGGTGAGTACACAGTTGAGATTTTTTCCAGCCCAGACTAGATAAACCGGGCTCTTTCTTTTTATAACCTGAATATAGCTCAAAATGTTAAAAACTTTAATCTGTACAAAACTGTGGTTAACACAAACCACTTTTATTACATATACAGAGCTATACTCTTCTTCGTCATCTTCGGATCAATTTTACTAACCGATAGAGCATCAGATAGAAGAGTCCCCGATTATAGAACATTCCTCTTGCTCTTTGAGCTTTGCTTAATCCATCCTTCACTGGCCAAAAGCAAACATCTTTACCCCTACAGCTTTCAAGCCAGCTCATTGCATCACTCTCCAGTCCTACTTGCATCTCCAGACCCAAGGAGAACTTTAAATGTCCAAAGTATTTACTGTTCTTAATCCACGATGTTGACATTAAATGAATTGGCTCTGTCATGCGAATATAAGTGATTATATTTCCCCTAATAAAGATAGACACTTGAGTTACTCATTTGTAAGTTAGCCCAATGCAAAAGAAAGAGAACTTCTGTCAGATGCCAAGTTAACATCATTTGCCCGTTCCATGGAAATGTCAATTAAAATTCTAGTGCAACCTTTCAAGCACAATTTTCTAATTCAAGAAATGTGCATAAATCCATAGTTAACTGAGAGGCATACAAGGTAAGTCTTCAGGGCCATATATGTGTTTATATGCTTGGATGGTCATTGGTGGATGACATTCATGGAGTCAGAATAATTTTGACTTTCACCTGAATATACAGATTCCATAAATCCATCCTTATTTATCAGTCCTATCTGGAGGGAAATGGTTTTGCAAAGATGTTGCTTTCTTTTCTTAATGCTGCTAGTAAGCTAAACCGAGGATCAAAAGTTCCTTTCAAGGGCAGCATGAAGGCCGAGTTGGCTTATTTTTAATTGATTTTTAGAGAAAGGAAGGGAAAGAGGAGAGACAAAAAAAGAGAGAGAATGAGAAAGAAAGAAAGAAAGAGGGCAGAGACATCTATGTGAGAGAGAAGCATATATCGGTTTCCTCCAACACCACTCCGACCAGCAATCAAAGCCACTACCTTTAGGTGTATGGCAGTGGTTCTCAACCTTCCTAATGCTGCAGCCTTTTCATACCCTCCCTCATGTGGTGGTGACCCCCACCCATAAAATTATTTTCATTGCTACTTCATAACTGTAATTTTGCTACTGTTAATGAATCGTAATGTGAAAATCTGTGTTTTCTGATGATCTTAGGCGACCCCTGTCAAAGGGTCATTCGACCCCCAAATGGGTCATGACCCACAGGTTGAGAACCACTGGTATACGGGATGACGTTCCAGCCAGCTGTGCCACCAAGGCAGGGCCTGAGTGGGCTTCTCGCTTTAGGAGATTGCAAATGCTCTCAAACAATTCCAAAGGAAGCAAATTCCAACTTGGGTTTAAAGTTTTCACTTTTTTTTTTTAATTCACTTATTGTGGTGTGAATGGGACAATATTAAAGGCTAACCGGGCACAACCAAACAAAACAAAATTGCTTGCATCACCAGGATACCTGCCCAATTAGACAATTTACTTTACCTGTAGAGATTCCATTTCTTCATCTTTTCGGTGGGACTCCTCCAGCAGATCTACAACGAGAAAGTAAAATCCCCATCAAAACGCACTGCAAAATCGGTAGCCTCTGATTATCAATCACAATTCAGGGACTTGTATAAACTGTTGTCAGGAATAGAATATGATGTTCTCATGCCCTGAGATGAGCAGAGCTCTGCATCCTGCCAAACCTAAGCTGGCTGAGAACCCTAGGAGGTCCTAGAGCTGAGGAAGGCACTCAATGAAAATCCAAAATCCCACCAGCATTTTAGAAATTTGGTCCAGTTTACATACTCAAAAGTAACACAAAATTTTCCTTAAAAAACAAACAAACAAAACACACCACATACACATACCCACATTTTTTTCTTTTGAAAGAAAAATGAGAAGCGAACCTTTTGCTCTTAAACTCCCAAGCCAACACCTCCAGAGAAAATTGTATAACCACGTTAAAATACTCTGAATAATGGGTATTATTAATGGAAGTAGAACACCAGCTTAACTGTACAGACGCATTCATTCTCATTTACACCAAAAGGGCGGGAAGCATTGAAGCTACATCTGACCAAGAGGTTGGCAGCATCTCAGAGAAACCAGTGGCTGGAAGGAGAGGTAGTCGCTGAAGAGAGTTCTGTCTAGATGCCTGCGCACGGCCATGGTGCCTCGGTGCCTGACATTAATTTATGAACCCGCTATAAAAATATATATGCATATATTTGGCAAGTAGAATGTTCTGCCTGCAGCTATACCACCCTGTGCTGTGATCTTATTAGATCTCACAAACCTAGGGAGGGCTGGGCTGAGTCAGAACTTGGATGGAAACTGGCAATAAACACCTACAGCAGCGCACATTAATATTAGCATTTGCCTTACACGGTGATTGATATAGCTTACCAAGAGGCTGTGCTGCATAAAAGGAATATATAACCTCCACAAATTCAATACATATCCCAGGAAGGCAAATGTTTTTAGCTAGTGCAACGCCAGATGCAGCAGGAAACAACAGTATCGTGGAAAGCCAAGCCACAACGGTGTATGTCACAGCTGGGTGGGCAATACACTGAAACTGCAGAACACTTGGTAGATGATATGATTGAGAGTGACGGCCCTTTGAGACTCTATGGTTATGAGATATAGAAACAGCAAGCAACCCTCTCAAAACACAATGCACTTGGATTAAGGATAAGATGTGGGAACCTCTTTCCATGTCCCACGTGGTTCAGGGTTCCCAGTTCAGGGTTCGGGTTCTGAAGGAGGCCGCACGCAAACGAAATGAGAAACTAGAAAACATTAATTTGGCGATATTAGAAGGCCAGGCCTTCCTCTAGTGGAAAGGACTGCCACTTGCTCTGGCCTTTTTCTCCTTTTATTAAGGCTTTGGGACACACCCCTAGCCTTTAGGCAGGAAATAATAAAAACAGAAATTAACATGAAACAAACAGGTAGAGGCTGCTTCAGCCAACAAATGTTTCAACTAAACAGTGAGTGATTAGCTCTGACCTTTCAGAGCAGTTAAGGTTGACCAGCCTTCTGGCCTCCTGTTTACATCCATTTAGTGAGAACAGTGTTTGGTTTCCGACAATAAGAGGTAGTTTTTTCCCTGTGTCCATAGTGGAGCTCACTTTAGCTCCCAGCCATCTCATAATCACAGTTACATCAATAAGTTAAAGGATGATTACAGTGGATTTTTAAAGAGATTTTTGGTTGGTTTATCAGGTTCTTTAGCAGAAATCAACTTGCGGTGTGGTAGATTAAGTAGCTTCGGTCATGCCTCTTCTTGTGTCCTTACTCATTTGCACTGTGACACTGTAGCTACTTCCAACAAGCGGTCACAAGCATCGCTCACCTCTTCTAGCAGAGAGGCTGCCTCCTGACTTGATTTGGTAAAGAGAAAAGAGCAAATCCAACTTTGTGCCCATCTGCTTTGAAGGTGCAAGAGGCCTCACACACTTTTACTTTTCCACCTGAAACTCTGTCATCATCATCTGAACAAGCACAGTCCAGCTTGCTGAGATGACGAGAGACACGTGGTCCAGAACTCTTTCCACCCCTAACACCCTGCAGGTTGCCTCCACTGGCAGTCAGGGAATGTCCAGAGCAGAGCTACCCGCTGAACTAAAGATGACCACAGATGACGTAGGTAGGAGCCCACATGAACCCAGTGCAACTTCAACTCTCAGAATTTTGACCTAAATAAATGGAATTTCAAGATGGTTTGGTGCCTCATGCTTGCTAAGTGATAGCAATCAGTTGCTAACTGGGTAACAATCACTTAGAATTTATTAGAAGGCTGTAGGAATAACTAATAGAATCTAGACTCTGGAGAAAATAAGCACTGTTCTGGGTGGGTACGGATGCAGGGAGCAAGAACCAATGGGCATTTTATACTGGGTGCCTCTATCATATAATATATCAGAGGGGAAGGGAGGGGAGACCAAGTTGAAACAGCAAGGATGAGAAAGAATCATTGATCGGCTGTTTCCTGCATGCCCCCCAGTGGGAGTGGAGCCTGCAACCTGGGCATATGCCCTGTCCTGGAATTGAAATGTTACCTTCTGGTTGACACCCAACCACTGAGCCATGCTAGCCAGGCTGGATACCTCTAATCTTTGTGTCACTCCATCAAGATGAAGTTCCATAAAGAGAAGAGCTAACTTGCCTAGCTTAGATCTCTTGCTTTCTTCTTGACTAGGGGAAAACGTGGAATGAATTCACTGATAATCCCAAAAAGATTGGACAAAGAAAATAAAGGGCAGTTTCCTAATGCAAAGTCAGAGTACTGTTAACAGAAGGCAGGGGTGGAGAGGCCAAAACACCAGATGCTTACTCCAAGTGGTTTTAGTAAATTATGTCTTCAGAGCAACTCTTGAATACCTGTGAGATGTGAGATCACTGTTTCGTTCCCATGTGATGTAGCCATTTTGTTACATTACTTATGGATATTAGGTGGTTCACAGAGGTGGGCCCTCATAATGAATTGTGTTGTTTAATAGTAGAGTGAAACTGTAGTGATGGCTAGTGGGGTCCATCAGCCATTAAAGGAAAATGATCTTGTTCCCCATAGCCAACTTAGTATAGCAAACATCACACACCTGACCTAAAACTTACTGGGCAAATAAGGATATTGAATCACATATAGCCAAACTCAACTCGAGCAGTTGATAAAATATAGACATAAGTTCAGTTTACCCTCAGAACTTCATAGTAAGATAACTGCAATTAAAAAAAAAAAAATGTTCCTTTACCCAGCCAGCGTGACCCAGTGGTTGAGTATCAACCTATGAACCAGGAGGTCACGGTTCAATTCCTGGTCAGGGCATATGCCCAGATCGTGGGCTTGATCCCTAGTAGGAGGCATGCAGGAGGCAGCTGATCCATGATTCTCTCTCATCCTTTCTATCTCTCTCTTTCTCCTTCCCCCTTTCTCTCTGAAGTCAATAAAAATACGTTCGAAAAATTATGTTCCCAATTTTCTCCAAATACATAAAAGTTCATGTTGCTCTTCAACAAAGCTGACACCAAAAGCAGTGCTTGGTCTTGATGGCTGAACAAAAATGATTACAAAAGAATTTTTACAATTTATTTAAAATATAGAGCCTTCTTGTTAACCCCCACCAACCATCATCCTAACTTATATCAAGAGTAGAAGTGGACATCTGTAATTTTTTTTTTCTCTCTGCCACATCCCTCCCCTGTGAGAACCACCTGACCTGCCCCACAGCATATAAACTAAGCCACGCCTGCAGGAATCTTTTTTCAGGCACTAATATCAATACTGAGAGAAAACCCCTCTCCTCTGAAAGCTGCAAGCTTATATTAGCTTGTGTTTCCTACTATCGTAAAAGAAACCTGTATGATAATGAAGCTGGCAAAGAAGAAAGCAGAGCTCAGAGACAGAGAGAGCTGGTTGAAGACAAGATCGCTCCTGCTTGAAGCACACCTAACTCCTGGACTTTATTTTCTTTTACTTAAATGAGCGCTAGCTGGATTGCAGTCATTTTTAAAAATGTCTGGGAATGAAGTATAATTGTACCTTTTCATCTCTATTCAGCAACTTGGAGAACTTAGAGTGGACAAGAACATTCCATTCTACAGTGAAACGTTTCATTCTACAATAAATCAATAAAGATGAGGCTCAAAGAAAGCCATTAGTTTGCCTGAGGTTACCTAGTGAATGCCAGGCCACAGCTAGAAGACTGCTCCTATACCTTCGTGCCCACCTAGCATACCATGCTCTCAAGTGCACCAGTCAGTATTTCATTGCTCCCTTTTCCATACTGCTGTTCCACAAAGAATGCACACACGTGTATTCTCCCTTTCTTCTGGAGTTCTCTGATGTCAACAATCAGAGCTTCTAGGTCTTTATATCCACATCCTCCTTAACCACGATTTCTCCTTAACTTTGCTACTTAACTTACATTTCTTTGCTACTTAACTTACATTCCCCAAATGGCCCCGGCTGCCTATATCACTGCTCGGTGCAATTGTTCACTTGTCAGGTACAGTGCTTAAGCACATGCGTTTGAAATGACGAACAGCGTTGTTAACCTGTGCTGATGAAACAGGCTGCTGGGCATTGCCGAAAAGCGGCCGCCCTACTGCAAATACCAGGTGAGAGAACACAGATGACATCTCTGGACAGCTGAGGTGACAGAACCTCGACACCTGCATGTGATCGGCACGCCTCCCTGTAATGAACAGTCTTGTCGCTTGTTCTTGATCAACGTTAGAACAAAGGATCGGCAAGGAAAAGCTAACGGGCCGCTCTGCTCCGCTGGTCACCACTGGCATGTTCGTGTTTCGCTTTATTATTCTCTGGTGTCCTGTTCAACACAAACAGCAATTCAACTGCCACGCAGACTGCTGTGGCTAACTGTGCTTCCATCAACATCAGGTAATGAAAGATTTTTTTTTTTTTTTTTTTTTTTTTTGGTGAAAAGGGCTGCAGTCCTGTGTATTTTTCTTGGACTGGTTCCAGCTCTTTAAAGAGCTGATACGAACTATATGGTCTTTAAGATAGGGGAGTAAATCCATTTGAAAAAGACATAAATCCCTGGCCAGTTTCGCTCAGTGGTTAGGACGTTGGCTCGTACTGGTCAAGGGCATGTACTTGGGTTGCAGGCTCCATCCCCAGCAGGCCTTGATCCTAGCACTGTGCTGAAGGCAGCCAATCCATGTGTCTCCCTCACCTCAATGTTTCTGTCTCTCCCTTTCCTGTGCACTCTCTCTAAAAATCAATGGAAAAATATCTTTGGGTGAGGATTTAAAGACACACACACACACACACATACACACACAAAAAGGACACCATGAATGGGAAATGGAGAATCAATTTGTTTTAAAATCAATTTTTTTCCCCACTTTGTATTTCTTTGAAACACTTGGGGTGATAGATCATGACCTTGTTTTCTGCTCAATCTGTGCCACTTGTTTGCATTCTTTCCAATCTTTAAAACAGGTGGTATGGCTGTTCAGAGGAGGTTTGACACTTTTTTATGTTGATCCTGGTTCCCGGTAGCCAAAGCGGATAGGTTGTTGGTTAGTTTATTTGCTTTTGAAACGAGAAGCATGCCCAGACGTGCATGAGCAACATGCCCATCTAAGTAATTGGACCATTTACTGAAAGGTCAGAGAAAAATCTATTGAAACAGGGCTTCAAACACAGCAATGCTCACCACAATGGCACTGGACAGAGTAGCACTAGCAGGGGAATATGGCGAATGAATGATTACAATTTAGGGAAAAGCACTTTAGTCTCTGGCTCCTGTACCTCCCTTAAGAATGCAGTGCTCCTGTTCAGGGTTACTTTGTGTGTCCTGACATTTACCTAAAACAAGAGATAATGGAAATTCTGAGAAGAATTCAATACTTTACAAAAAGTAAATGTGAGCCATTTTTCCGTGGATGGCAGCCACAGTGTAATGAGATTGACTAAAGTAAGTAGTGCTCCACAACGCTTAAGACAGCGGTTCTCAACCTGAGGGTCGCGATCCCTTTGGGGGTCCAAAGATCCTTTCACAAGGGTCGCCTAAGACTATTGGAAAACACCTATTTCCCATGGTCTTAGGAACCAACACACCGCTTCTCGGTGTAGCAAAATGTAGCAATGTAGTTTACTGCTGTTATATGAAGACTGTTGCCATGGTACAGCACGATTCAAGACAAAATTTCATTTATTTGTAACTAGAAATAAATATTTCACAATATATAATTACATATTGTTTTTGTGATTAATCACTATGCTTTAATTGTGTTCAATTTGTAACAATGAAAATACATCCTGCATATCAGATATTTACATTACAGTTCATAACAGTAGCAACAATACAGTTATGAAGTAGCAACAGAAATAATTTTATGGTTGGGGGTCACCACCACATGAGGAGCTGTCTTAAAGGGTCTCGGCATTAAGAAGGTTGAGAACCACTGCCTTAAGAGATCATGAATGACAGACTCAGCCTCCCCCATTTATAGACTAAGATCCTCCAGACACTAGTCACGTGGGGAATACGATGGGCAATTTCCCCCTTTCCTCCTTGGCTCCCCAGTTATTAGAAACGTTGACATTTTAGGCACAGAAGGTACTGTTGGGACCAGGGTTTTTATTTCTTCTTAAAGTAGAATTTTGTCTTATGAATACATTCATACCCACTTTCCAGTGTATGTTACAGACACATAATTTAGAAAGCAGAAAAGAAGCTGTTTTGGTGGAAACAAAATCGGAGGACATGGGGCTCCACCTGATGGACTTCCCTCCCATTCTGGGGTCCACCCTGTAGTGCCATGGTGGAACTGCAGGTTCTCAATCATGCTGATTGAACACCAATTATCTAATCCAACCTCCTCACACTGAATAGGTGAGGACTGAGTTCTGACAGATTGAAAGCCCCCGTCAGTGTCACACAGCCCATCAACAGAAGCGCTTGACCCTGAGCCCAGGGCTTCTGAACCCGACAGGTGCCAGTCCTTTCTTACAAAGCAGTGACGACCTTCCTTTGCCTGTCAAGGTTTGTATTTAAATGCCACAGTATTCCAACCTCTACCATCAATGTCTATACATTTCTGATGCGTCCCCAAACCTAAAGGAAACCTTGCTGAAGCACTTGTGTAACATCAACAACCTGGGAGACAACATAAAAAAAAAATATATGGCTTTACCCTGGCGGGTGGCTCAGTTGGTTGGAGTGCTACCCCACACACCCAAAGATCGAAAGTTGGATTCCTGGTCAGGGCACATAGCTATGTTGTAGGTTTGATCCCTAGTCAGGCCGTGTAATGGAAGCAACTGATTGATGTTTCTCTCTCACATCAATGTTTCTCTCTCTCTCCCCACTGCTTCCTCACCCTCTAAAATCAATAAACATATCCTAGGGTGAGGATAAAAATTTTAAAAATGTGACTTTGATGAAAAGCAAATATCTAGACACTTGAGAAGGCAGTAATTTTTGGCAAGGTGTGTCAACATACAACCAGAATATCTCACAAAATAAACCAACGTAAACTTTGTTTACATTGAATGAGTGACAGTTGAATAGTTCCTCTCCTTAATATAACATTTATCAGTAAATGTTCTTCCCATTCTGTTACATTAGTAAATGTAAATAGGATAGATGAATAACAGTATGATTCTACATTAGCCAAAATACCTCAAAAGAAATAAAAAATACTTTAATATATGTAAAACACTTAAAACAGTGTCTAGTACATAATAAGAATTATATATATTGGCTTATTATTATTTTTCAAAAATTACTCTTCAGTATGATTACTAAAATCAGAAACATGTGTGAAAAATAATCAAGTGTATTTTAAAACAAATAAGCAAAAAAAGCCCATAAGTATACTTGTTTAGGCTCCATGTATGATTGATTAGTAGCTATATTTTTAGAACTCTGCTATATCTACTGCCACCCACTGGTACATATATGGACATACCACAGTGAGTTAAGAGTTTTCCCATGAGGCCTGACCACAGAAAACACACAGGTTAAACTGAAGATCAACATTAAAAAATTCGGCTATCCTCTGTGGTTTGTCTCAGACGCTGAAACAACATACTGGTCTGCAGATGGAGCCCAAATGGCCCAATAAATGAGAGGTTTGTGATCCACTGTCTGTCTCTTGGGTATGTGGTAAAATATCCAAATACAGGTACTCATATTTTATTTGATGTCAATTCATTTCTGGTGAAACTTTCCATCTTGACAACTGAAGAGATTTAAAACCTCATCTCCACAAAACTGCTACCCTACCGAAAACAACACAACAATCTTCCCCACTCCGCCTTGTTCTTGGCTCTGTTAACTCTGAAGAGTTTTGTCATTTCTATTGGCGACAACAGCAGAGAAAGTCAGAAGTTATTCATTAGGAAACAGGTCACTGTCCTAAATTGGCCTAAGGGATATCTTGCTCAAACTACTACATATAACAATTAGCTAAATGAGCAAGAGATGTTTATAATTTATTGTAAGCGCCATACCAAGAATAAGTTTCAAATGCTCAAATGCAGGCATAAAATCATGTTCCTTCCCACGTACACTATCTCTAAATTGCGCTCATCTAATAGAAAGTTCAGCTTTTATTAAATTCCTTAGGTTAGAAGGCAGCATATCATGAAATTTGTTTTGGATCTAGACTCATTAGGTGCAAATTTATTAAATCGAAAATGGATATTATGAAGGCATGTTTACTAAAACTTTCATAAAAACAATGACAGCTTTGAGTTCTATAGATGTGATTATAAAAAGGTGTCCTGAGTTTTTCACCTGTATTACTACAGTAGCATTCTGCCTGTGGTCCTTCCCATCCATCTTATCACTCAACCATCCCCCTGTACAGCCCAGAGTTATGAATCTAAAACAATATGCTCATGCCAATCTTTGCTTTAAAGTGCATACAGACTTGATTTCTTCCATGCTGCCATAGTGACTGCCTGAGGACAGCTTCCTGGAATGTGAGTGGTCAGTATTCCAGGGATGTGCCTGACCTACATGGAAAGAAGTTCGTAAATTCATTTTTTATGTCCTCCATGAACATAGAGCTAGAAGGAAATAGTGACGTGTTTCTAGAACTTCCCGTGGTGAGATAGATAACTTTTAAACTCCTTGGTATGTCATTTAGACCAGATCTGTCCATAGATTTACTTCTCATACCATTACTTCTATCTCCCCACTGTCTGTGACATCCTTCCTGGACTTCACTAACTAGAAAATATCCAACCATTCTTCAAATCCCAGCTGAAAACAAATACCCTCTGTTTATACTCACAAATCATACCATGCTCAGTACCACTCATTCCTGGAGATATTGCATCTGCTCCTAATTCTCACAGTTCTTTGTTTGTACTTTTATTCCAATTCTCATTCTATTACAGTTAATTATTACATATTTGGATCTGTTACTAGATTCAAACTCTTCGACACATAGCAATTTCAAGAGCTCTAGCTCAGAATATTATACATGTTAAAGGATCATTTACTGAGTAAATACATTTTTAATAAAACAGTAAAAGCTACATATGTTACTAGTGTTCGGATAGCATATGGAGAAGTGAGAAGGGGAAGTGCTTACTCCCTCTGCTCTACTCTGGTGTCTACATCTATCGCTGCCTCAGGAAAGGTCTGAGCTGAAGTAGAAACATCACAGGATTCAAGATAACAACAGTAGATGACAAAACATATGATAAAAAATAGGTGAACACTACAAGCACTTCAAAATGATTATTCTGAGTTACAACTACAGTTTGTTTTATTATATTTCCTATTAATCCTTCTATATTTTATCCTTTCTAATCTTCCTGAAATGATTGGGACTTCCTGTTCCAAAAGCAGTTGTCCTCTGACCACAGTCAGAAGAATCTGGTCAGATTTGAAAACTGATAATTAGGACAAAAATGGCAAAATCGATAATACTACAGGCCAATCAGTAATGCTCAGGTCAGTGGCCAGTTTTCTACTAAAGCACGTGTATTCAGAATGGTGGGAAAATATAAGAATGGGAGTCAGAAGACCCAGGTTCTAGTTCTTCCTCTGCTATTAGTTATCAAATTACATTTGTAAAAACAGTTACTTAATCATTCTTTCTTTATTTTTATTGACTCTTAGAGAGAGCAAAAGGGGGAAAGAGAGAGAGAGAGAGAGAGAGAGAGAGAGAGAGAGAGAGAGAGAGAGGGAGAGAAGCAATGATGTGAGAGAAAAGCTTCAAGTGGTTGCCATCTATACTCACTCAGACCAGGGATTGAACCTGCAACCTAGGTATATGCCCTCACCAGGCATAAAACCTTTTGTGTATGGATGATGCCCCAACCAACTGAGTCACTTAATCATTCTTGACCACAGTGATCTAATCAGTAAAAAATGAAAGTGAATAGATTACTGTGAAGATCCTTCCAGTACTGATATTTTAAGCACTGTTCTATGGTAGGTTGCTTCCTGCATGGCTTCTAAATACATTGGTTATAGTGTGTTAATTGCCTAGCTCAACCTGTAATAGTAGCATTATTCAGAATTAATATGGATGGCAATTATCCTTCCAAAACACTTTAGAAACCCAAACAGATTCTCACTTAATTATTCTTATTGTTAGGATTGTTTCTAGATAATAAAGACATGAGAAATTCATTCTCATTCACTTCTAATGTCTATCTGTTTCCTTTTATACCCAGAGTAAATGCACTTCAGATAATTATGGATCTTCCCTTTCTGTCTTTCAAATCCTTACAATTATAATAATAATTCTATTTCTTTTTATCCAGAGTCCTTTTTAAAATCCAATAAACAAATTAACTGTTTCATCTGGATGTAGAAAAACAGCACAAATAGATTTTCACACAAATATTCTCATTAGTCAGATGAGTTTCTTTTCTTGTCAGTGTAAAGGCAACACACATACACACACATACACACACACACACACACACACACACACACACAAAACAAGATTGGCTTCAAAACAGCTTTCCCCCAAACCAGGCATCAGATAGAAAGGGCTGCTTATGAGTAGGTAAGATTGGGATTTTAGTGGTTGTAGTCTCTTACTATTAATGAGAATTAAAAATGTGTCTCATTTAAACAGAAGGGATTAAAAAATTACCCAATTATCTGGTAATAGAAAAATAACCGTAAACCAAACCCTATGTAAGATTATAGCATGAAAAGGAAAAATTTTAATGAGTGTTTTCTTTGGTGTTATATTCAGATGGCAAATGGTTTTCACGGATAATCTCACAGGTCATTGCTTCCTTTAATTAGTAACTTTTGCTAAACATAAAAAAGCCTCAAATAATTTTTAATAGTGATTACAACTGCCTAGTCCATTAACAAATTGTCATATTAACACTGGCCACATTGCACTGCCTATCTTTAAAGGTTACTCATTTCATTTTCTTAGATTTTAATTAACTTTTCTTTTCCCACTAGACTGATCGTTAAACAGCAACAGAGCCCTCTTGCCTTTTCTTTGTGTCTAGATCCCCAGAATTTCTCCACTGAAAAAGGAGTCCAGAAAACACAACAAAACAAAAAAATGCGGATCACAAATTAGATAGCAGTGGTGACTTGTAGATATATTCTTTTTAAAAAGCCAGACCTGCCGAAACGGGTTTGGCTCAGTGGATAGAGCGCCAGCCTGGGGACTCAGGGGTCCCAGGTTCGATTCCGGTCAAGGGCATGTACATTGGTTGCGGGCACATCCCCAGTAGGGGGCGTGCAGGAGGCAGCTGATCGATGTCTCTCTCTCATCGATGTTTCTGGCTCTCTATCCCTTTCCCTTCCTCTCTGTGAAAAATCAATAAAAAATATATATTTAAGAAAATAAATAAATAAAAATAAAAGGCCAGACCTGAGTCCACTGGCATACTGATTGAATCAATTTCTTATTGCCACAGTAGGTCTGGAAGTCTCTAAAATTCCTCTTTCCATCAGCAGCTTCTCTTATTCACATTAGCTGGAAACAGTATATCTATATATATCTCTATATACTTACATATAGAGATATATATAGATATATATAAAGCCAGGGACTAGAACACCATAACAACCTGAACTACGATGCCCACTGCAGCCAGTGAACAGGCCTGATCAGAGGATGGAGCCAGTGGCCAAACTCCCGCAACCCCTCTCCCTGGCAGGCCCCACCCCCAATAGGCCCCCACAACCCCCAATGGGTCCTCACCACCCTGATGGGCCCACAGCCCCACCCCTGACCGTTCCGCCCCTAATAGGCCCCAACACCCCATTCATGGGTGGGCTGGCGGGCCAACCAGCCCCTCCCCATGGCCAGCCCTGCCCCAAATCATCACCCCACCCCAATTGGGGGCAGGGCCCACAGGCCAATCACCTGGGGCCCCTCTCACAGCCATCCTGGCTCTGATAGAGCTCTGATTTGGGTGGGCTGGCTAGCCAATCTCCCACCATATCCTCGTCCTGACAGGCCCAGCTCTGATCTGCCAATTGGGGCCAGGCCAGGTGGACCCCACCTGTGCATAAATTCGTGCACTGGGCCTCTAATCATAACTAACAGGCTAGTGGGAGTTTAAGCTTAGAAAAAATGAAAAAGAAAAATGCTCATAGTTTAGATTCCCTAAGTAGAAAGTGCAATCTTTGTCTGGGAAACAGAATGCACTATATTTTCAGTCTAATCTCCCAGGTTTAGGCAGGTCTGTATATTTATAATGGATCTCAAGGGTTATAATCTAAACAAAAAATGACCTCTATCCCCCCACTTTCCTATATAGTTGACTCTTCAATAAACTAGAGTTAGGGATACTGACACCCAGCAGGGATCGGGCCTAAATGGGCAGTCAGACATCCCCTGAGGGGTCCCGGGTTGCAAGTGGGTTCAGGCTTGGATGAGGGATCCCTTCCCTTCCCCTCTACATAAATTTCGTGCACCAGGCCTTTAGTCTATATTTATAAAAGCCTAAGTAACTGGCTGACTGGCCAACTGGTCGGTCAGGTGGTAGCTATGATGTGCAATGACCACCAGGGGGCAGATGCTCAACACAGGAGCTGCTGAGCTGCGGTGAATTGGCAGCTGTAGTTCTCCAGTGAAGCACCTAAGATCAGAGAGGAGGGAGCCCGATTCTGGGATGCGTCACCCAAGAACCGCTCTCTCGCAATCCTGGACCCCTCGGGGGAAATCAGAAAGCCGGTTTCAGCCCAATCTCCTCAGGCCAGGCTGAGGAACTCCATCGGTGCATGAATCTGTGCACTGGGCCTCTAGTACATATAGATTTATCAATAATATCAAAGACTAAATCTGAAGGTGAACATATGTAGTTCATTTTCAAAACAAATAAGTATTCTAAAGAACGTAAGTACATAGTAACAAAAAATTAAGGATGCATAATAAATATGACCAATTACAGGGTAACCAAAAAAACACATAATTAGAGAAAGTGAAATCTGAGGTAGAGTGTAAAACCCACAAGGGGTAGACTACTATCCTAACAGCTTCCCCTCTTTTCCTGTTTATGAATTCTATGCTCTTATCCTTTCAACACCCCCATTGGTTCTCTCTGCTCTTATCTGTGGCAACTTGTCTGCAGTGCGCCTCCTACAGGCTCCCCTGCTCCTGCAGGAATCTGCCATTAGCATGCCTTCAGGGGCTCTGCCATGACTGAGTCTACTGCCTAGAAAAGACATTCCATTTATCCCTTCACTTCATTGAGATTTCTGCTCAAATGTTATCACAGCAGAAAGAACGACCCTGACCCAAGATTTAAAACAGTATAGACTTCCATCCATTTGAACTTATCCTGTTATGATATTTTTTTAATATATCTTATTGATTTTTTACAGAGAGGAAGGGAGAGAGAAAGAGAACTAGAAACATCGATGAGAGAGAAACATCGATCAGCTGCCTCCTGCACACCCTCTACTGGGGATGTGCCCGCAACCAAGGTACATGTCTTTGACTGGAATCGAACCTGGGACCTTTCAGTCCGCAGGCTGATGCTCTATCCACTGAGCCAAACCGGTTTCGGCTGCTATGACATTTTTCATAGAACTTTTTGACATAGGAAACATTACCGGTACATTTGTTTTACTGTTTATTGTCTTCTACACTCCACCAGAATGCAAGCAGAATGAATACTCTGGTTCTGTTTGTACAGGTCTCTCAGTATGTCAGGCACCTAGAGCAGTGGCCAGGCATGTAGCAGGTGCTCAATAAATACTTGTTGAACAAATGAATCTAATTCTAGCCGTCCTACTAAGGTAGCATTGAACAATATACAGCATAAATTAAATCTCATTTCACTTCTTCATTTTCTTGAATACCAACCTCACTTAAAATACCTTAATGACTTTCCACTGGTTTTAGAATATAATTCACATTCCCATTACAGACTGGACTCTACTTAACTTCACATCCTATGCTTTCATTATCCCTTTCCATATTCTAAATTCTGTGTATTCTAATCTGTTTGCAGTTCTTAAATATAGCGCGCTCCCTCACATCTGAAGTCTATTTCTTTTGCCTGAGGTGTCCCTTCAACCTTACCTGTCCTTCAGGAACCAGCAAAGCTTTCACTTGAGGTTAAATACTTTCAACAATTGTTCTCACGGTCACTACCACTTATTTTACTTTAACTCAGCACTCTCACACTATTTTTAAAAAATAATAAATGTTTAGTAACATATCCTTATTTATCTGTGCCGCCTTTTCCATTATATGAGAGTTCCTTGGAGAGGACAAGGAGACTCTGTACATTTATTCAACACAGTACCTGGAATCCAGTAAACACTCGACTACATGGCTGTATATTATAAAGTTACATTAAAAACAGATGTATTCTGGTTTGTGAAATTTGAGAGATTTCTGAACCATGATGGAGAATAATGAGGACATAATTATGATACTGCAAAGACTAAGATCACACATTTCTGCATGAAAGTCTTCATTTTTTAATAAATTACATAATCAAATATTTGTTCTATGTAATTTCAAATGTAAGACTGAGATACTTTAAAATTGGTAAAGAATTTGGATAAATATTATGTAATTGAAAAGGGCTAGGCATGACTCATTTTTTTTAAAGTAACCTTGGTTAATATTTTAAGATTTGCCTATAAAACGAACCTTTTTGCTTGTAACGAACTTTGAACCGTTTAAAACCAAAACATTAAGTCACATATGTTGAATTTTTCAGCATAAATAATATAACATCCGTTCAAGATAGGAATTTAGAGATTGCAATACGATAGTCCCCTTGCCCCCGCTCAGCTGGGTGGGCATTTGGGTGTCCATTTTTCCACAAGCTGATGGATTTGCCCTTTGCTTCATCAGGTCTCCCTGGGGCCAAAAACACATTTGAGACATAATTATGGAAGCAGCCTGTGGTAGTGGAAAACCAAGTTAACTGAACCACATGGAAATAAAACCCATGTCTTTGGTATCATTACCAGCACACTCTAACCAACAGAGCTAACCTCAATGTCAATAGCGGGCAAAAATAGCACAACATTCCGTCGTTTGGAGAAATCGGTCTCTTTGGAAAGAATGCAATAAGAAGAAAACACCTGGGCTCATATTTTTCTGGACCAAAAGAGAACACAAGTATTAATTTTTAAAAATTATACATGTAGGTGGGTTAAAAAAAAGTAAAAGATGTTTGTTGAAAGGAAGTTTACAGTGAAAAGGAAGCTTCGTGAATCTATACAAAAACAGGAAAATTGTCAAGAAATAAATAAGTGAAGGTAAAAGCAAAACTTTTATTTTTCTTATGCTTAAATGACCTAACATTTGTTCAAAGTAATATTAGCAATGATTATTTGGATTGTATTTGATTGCACATGTTTTGTATATATAGTGTGTGTGTGTGTATGTGTGTGTATGTGTATGAGTGTATGCTTATATGTAAGTGAAGAGAATTACAATAATGATATAAGGGACAGGTTATTTTGTTATTATGAGGTACTCACACTAACACTGAAGTGGTACATTGTTATTTAAATGTGAACTTGTATTAGTTGTAAATGTATATTGCAACCTCTAAAATAACTACAAAAATAAAGTTTATAAAAACTATAACTGATATTGTAAGAAAAATAGAATCATGTAAAAAAACTAAATTAGAATCACAAAAGGCAGAAAAAAAAGAGTGAAAGATAAAGCAGGAACAAAGAGCAGGAGGAAATAATAGAAAACAGTAACAAAAATGGTAGATATTAATCCAACTATATCAATAGTCATTTTGAATGTCAGTGATCTAAATGCATGTAGAGATAGTAAACGTGGATTAAAAAACACTACGGCCCAGCTATATGTCTATAAGAAATCCTCTTTAAATATAAAGACATATAGAGATTATAAATAAATGAATAGAGATAAATAAAACATGGTAACACTAATCAGGAGAAACTTAGATGAGGTATTATTTTAATTAGGGTAGATTCAAAGCAAGAAAAGTTGTTGGTGATAAAGAAGGCATTACATAAAGATGAAGGGTCAGCTGAGACCAGTTTGGCTGAGTGGATAGAGCATCAGCTTGCGGACTAAAAGGTCCCAGGTTCAATTCTGGTTGGGGGCATGTACCTTGCTTGTGGGCACATCTCCACTGTGGGGTGTGCAGGAGGCGGCTGATAGATGTTTCTCTCTCATCGATGTTTCTGACTTTCTATCTTTCTCCCTTCCTCTCTGTAAAAAATCAATAAAATATATAAAAAAAAGATGAAGGGTCAATTCTCCAGGAAGGAATTACAATGTATGCATCAAATAAGAGAACATCAAACTACATGATGCAAAAATTAAGAGAACTATAACGGTAAATAGATGCACCTACTACTGCAGTTGCAGACTTCAACAACCCTCTATTACAAATGGGTGGATCAGCGGCAGAAAATCAGTAAGAACTCAGTTGAATGCAATACCACCAACAATCAACTGGATATAATTAACATCTACAGACTCCTTCATCCCAAACAGCAGAATACATAATCTTCTCGAGCCCACATAGAACAGAACATTCACCAACATAGATACATTCTGTGCCATGATACATACCTTAACGAATATAAAATCACATACAATGTCTGTTTCAGACAACAATGGGATTAAACTAAAAATAAAAAAAAGAACTCTTAAAAATCCCTAATGTGAGATACACTTCTAAATAACGCATTGGTCAAAGAAGAAATATGAAGAAAAATTAAGAAATATTTTGAGCCCTGGTCGAGTAGCTCCTTTGGTTAGATCAGTGGATGGCAAACTCATTAGTCAACAGAGTGGCAAACTGTGGCTCATGAGCCTCAGCAGTTTGCCGACCTCTGGGTTAGAGTATTGAACTTATACGCTAAGGTTGTAGATTTGATCCCCATTCGGGGTATATACAAGAATCAACCAATGAATGCCTGGATAATTGGAACAACAAACCTCTCTCTCTCTCTCTCTCTCTCTCTCTCTCTCTCACCTTCCCCCCTCTCTGAAAAAAAAAAAAGAAATATTTTGAACTAAACGAAAATAAAAACAGAACTTATCAAAATTGCGGGATTCTATGGAAAGCATTTTACAGGGAAATTTCTAGCATTAAATGCATATATTAGGAAAAAAAAATTTAATCAATAATCTAGTTTCTACCTTAGGAATCCAGAAAAGTAAGAAGAAAATAGATCTCAAGAATTAGAGAAGAACTCAATGAAATTGAAAATAGGTAATAAAGAAAATCAACAAAACCAAAATCTGGTTCTTAGTAATACCAACAAAATCTATAAGTCTCTAAGCCAGGCTAACTAAGAAAAAGAGATAACAATAAAAGAGATAAAATAAAAGAATACTATAATAATTATATGCCCCCAAATGTAATAAACTATATGAAAGAAACCAATTGCTTGAATGATACAGTCTGCTAAAACTCACACAACTCAATATGAGTAGATCTAAATCTATTAAAGAAGTTAAGTCAATAATAATGTTTCAAAACAGAAAGCTCCAGGTCTAGATGGGTTCACTACAAACATTTAAGGAAGAAATTATTTCCATTCTCTCCAATCTCTTTCAGAGGATAACAGCAGTGAGAGTTCTTAATTAATTCTATGAGACCATAATTATCCCAATACCAAGATAAGCAAAAATGTTATAACAAAAGAAAACTGCAGACCAATATCTCTCATGAACATAGTAAGTAACATTCACAAACTGAATCTAACAATGTATAAAAAATTACTATAATCCACAACCAAGTGGAATTCATACCAGGTGTGCAAAGTAGGTTCAACATTTGAAAATAAATTCATGTATGCCATCACATCAACAGATTTTTAAAAATCACATGATCACACGAGAAATGCAGAAAAAAAAGGACCTAAGAAAATTCAATACTCACTCATGATAAAAATTTTCATGACACTAGGGATAGAGAAAAACATTTTCAACATGATATAATTGTGCAAAAAAAAATGCAGTTAATATCATACTTACTGGTAATGAGAAACGTGACATTTTTCCTCTGAGAATGTCTCCTCTTTCCACCCCTTTTCAACACTGTAGCTAGTGAAAGCCCTTGCTAATAAATCTTGTAATAAAGCAAGAAAAGAGAATAGGTATACAGATTGGAAAGAAAGTAATAAAACTGACTTTATTCGGGGATGACATGATTTTTTATGTAGAAAATCTGACTTGACCGCAACAAAACAAAAACTCCTAAAACTAATAAGTGACTATAGCGAGATTGCAGGTTACAAAGTTAATAATGTACAAGTCAGTTGCTTTCCTGTATATCAGCAATGAATGAGTACCATTTACAGTAGAATTTCCAAAATGGAAATCTTTAGGTATACATCTAACAAAATGTGTATATGATTTATTTGAGGAAAAGTACAAATTCTGATGAATAAAATGAAAGAAAAACTAAATAAAAGGAGAGTGAGTCCATGTTCAAGGGTAGAAAGAAAGACTCAATACCATAAAGACATCAGTTTTTCCCAACTTGATCTATTGTGTCAATGCAATCCCAATCAAAATCCCAGCAAATTATTTTGGTAGAGTGACAAACTGATTCTAAAGTTTATGTGAGGAGACAAGAGACCCAGGATATCCAACACAGTATTGAAGGAGAAGAACAAAGTAGGAGGACTGACATTACCTGACTTCAGAACCTATAAAGCAATAGTATTCAAGACAGTGTGTGGTACTAGTACAAGAATAGATCAATGGAACACAACATTGAGGCCAGAAATAGACTCACAGAAATATAGTCAACTGATCTTTGACAAAGGAGAAAAGGCAATACAATGAAGCACATATAGACTCTACAACAAATGATGCTGGAACAATTGAACATCCACATGCAAGAGAGAGGACGGGGGGAAGGAGGGAGGGAGAGAGAGAGAAAAAAGACAGACATTATACCCATAACAAAAATTAATCACAGGTCAATATTTAAAATGCAAAATTATAAGTCTCCTAGAAAATAACATAGAAGAAAACCTACATAAACTTGGGTATGGTTTTATCATTTTAGATATAACATCAAAGATACATTCATGAAAATAAATACTTGATAAGATGGACTTTATTAAAAGTAAAAACTTCTGTTTTATGATAGACAATATCAAGAAAATTAGATGACCAGCTACAGACTGGGAGAAACTTTTTGTAAAAGACACATTTGAAAAAGAACTGTTACCCGAAATATGCAAAGAACACTTAAAGCTCAACAATAAGAAAACAGGAGTGTGCAAATGTATTGTAAAGGAATAAGACTGTAATCAATATCTATACTAATAAAAGCCTAGGTGATCCTCGTGCCCTTGCATGACCACCTTATGTCATCATGAGATGGCCACCACAAGATGACTATCCTCACATTGCTACAAAATAGCTGCCACAAGATGGCCACCACAAGATGACTGCCACAAGATGGCTGGCTGGGGAGGGCAATTGGGGGCAAACAGGTCAGCAGGGCAGGGCAGTTGAGGGCAACTGGGCCTGAAGGGGAGAGCAGATGGGGAGGACCAGGCCTGCTAGGGAGGGCAATTGGGGTCAATCAGTCCAGCAGGGGAGGGTAGTTAGGGTCAATCAGGCTGGCAGGGGAGCAGTTAGGGGGTGATCAGGCTGGCAGACAGGCAACAGATAGGAGCCAGCAGTCTCAGATTATGAGAGAGATATATGACTGCCAGTTTAGGCCCAAGCAGGTTCAGGACTAAACTGCAAGTTGGACGTCCCCAAGGGGTCCCAGATAGGAGAGGGTGCAGGCTGTGCTGAGAGACACACACCCCCCGCACTAATTTCATGCACCAGGCCTCTAGTTTTTTCAATAAATTCTATAATGTATCATTTTAGTTTTAAAACTTGGAATCAGTTGCCAAGATAAACTATTTGAGAACCTATTATTTTCTAAGAACCATAAGATAAGAAGTTTTAACTTTTGTTATTAAATTATTCAATTCTGCTTTATTAAGCATTAAAAGACCGAAGAGAAAATATTAAGAACCTCACATTGTCATGAATTATTAGGGGGGGAGGGGCAGGAGGAGAAAGCGAGCTAAATACTAATATCAAGTAACCAAAAAAAAGAAGTGTTTAACTTTTATACAAAGTAAATTTTAGTTTAGAATGAGAAAAAATCAATTGTATATTATAAATTAGGCCATGAAGATTAGCAGTGAAATCTAGTGAAAAGTACCCCAATGAGATTCATAGATTATTCAATTCAGCACTAATGTCAAAGCATTAGATTATGGTTCTTTTAAAGTATAAACATCTTGATAAAACTAGAGCTTAATTTCAAGTATTCCTCAAAGTTAAATGATACAGGAATGTTAAATATTTTAAGTATAAGAGAAATCAGTACATATTGTTCTTAAAATCTTAGATGTAAAAGCAACTGTAACATAATAATGGCTGTGATCTTGATGTTCCATGTGGTACAAGCCACAAAAGCACAGTCTTCCCTGTTACTATTTTAAAACAATGGTAAACATTTTTTGTCCAATATTCTTCCTAGATTTCAGAGTTCTTTTATTTTCTCTGATGAAATTATATTAAAATCATCTTGGAAATCTCAAAATTACTTGGTAAAATAAGTGAAAGGGTAAAAGAAAAATTATAGAAAGTTATGTATACATACAAAATAAAAGAAGAATAGGAACAGCATGAACGAAGAATAAGCATATAATTTCATCAGTGTATTTGTTATGTATTGTGCCCTTGGTGATTACCACATTAAATTTCACTAGATCACAAATTATAATTCTTATTCACTTAAAAAAGTGCCATAGATTTTCATTTGAAAATTAACCAGAATTTCAATTTCAAAAATAACAAAGGATAATCTTATTATTTGAGAGTGTATCAATTACTTAATGATACTACATCTTGGAACTAAAAACAAATTGGTATATCAAAACACTAGCCATCTAAATCAATCAGAAGAGAATAATGGACCTAGTATAATTTAGATATCTTTATAATATTAGTGAAAATTAAAATAACATATCCATAATTACTGTTAAAACCTGAATTTTACTGAATCCAGAAATGCTCCAATAGACCTCATTATATTTTAAAAGCAAATTCTAAGATCCTCATAGATCAGAGAAACAGAAATATTGTGCTCAGAAGCTTAGGAATAAAAATATCTGGTAGATAGTGGTGGTTGAGATCTCATAGTTTTGTGTAACACAAATTATACACAACAATTGCAGTCTGCATCAAAACTACTCTGAAACAATAGAAAGCATTAAAAAAAAAAAAAAAGCATTTTCCAAAACCATTACCCAAAATATCTTTATGAGAGAGGAGAGGCCCAGTGCATGAAATTTTTGCACTCAGGAGCAGGGGTTGGGGGAGGGAGTCCCTCAGTCTGACCTGTGCCCTCTCACAGTCCAAGATGGGGACATCCTTAGCGCTGCTGTGGAGGCGGAAGAGGTTCCTGCCACTGCCGCTATTGCAGTTGCCAGCCGTGAGCCCAGCTTCTAGTTGAGCAGTGCTCCCCCTATGGGAGTTCACTGATCACTAGGGGGCGGCTCCTGCATTGAGCATCTGTCCCCTGGTGGTCAGTGCATGTCATAGCAACCGGTCATTCTGCCGCTCAGTCAATTTGCATATTAGCCTTTTATGCCTACAGGGTTGGGGAGAAAACCACTCTCAAATATCCTCTAAGCGGTCCTAGATTGCCAGAAGGTGTGGGTCAGGCCAAGGGACCCCAATGGTGCACAATCAGGGCCAGGGAGGGCTACAGGGCATGGCTTACTCAGTCCTGATCAGCTGGACCCCAGCAACAAGCTAAACCTAACAGTCAGAGCGTCTGCCCCCTGGTGGTCAGTGCATATCACAGCAAGCAGTTGAGTGCCCTTAGCATATCATTAGCATATTATGCTTTGATTAGTTGAATGGACAACTGGACGTTTAGCATATTAGACTTTTATTATATAGGATGGTCTCTGGGTTCACACACCACTCTCTCTCTCTTTTTCTCCAGAGTGAAATAGGTTAACCATTGTTCATATGGAAAATAACACAATAATTAATAAATAATAATACAAGAATAAACTGTTTTGTGTACTCATAACTATAAACATACTTTGCCACACCATGTATGAGCATGTGTGTGTATACTCACACATATATGTAATACATGACATAAACATGTAACATATAACTTATATTTCTAAATATAAATTCCACTGGCTTCATTATATCTGACTAAACATCATTATGAACTGAGATAGCACACTACCCAAGGAGAGAACTGGAGTGGAACACTGGGCAGAAGACAGCAGTAAGACCATCCAGGAAACAGAGCTCCTTATAATGGGGAGGTGGAGAGGTGGGCAAATACAAATACGTCTCTTTACCATCATATAAAAAGTACAAAGGAAACCACGTAATTGTTTACATAACAAACCAAACTCATTTAATCAAGAAAAAATGATTAAAGAAAACATTTTACACATTGTTTTCTAAAATAAAATCATGTCTTTCATATTTGACAAGGTTTTAAAATAATCTCCTGGCTGGAGTGGCTCAGTGGTTAAAAGTCAATCTATAAACTAGGAGGCCAAGGTTTGATTTCTGGTCAGGGCACATACCCAGGTTGTGGGCTTGATCACCAGGGTGGGGCATCCTAGGCAGCTGATCAATGATTGTCTCTTATCATTGGTGTTTCTAGCTCTCTCTCTCTCTCTCTCCTCCTTTCCCTTCCTTTTTGAAATCAATAAAAAAACATATATTTTTAAACTAAAGACAGGCTCTGGCTGGTGTGCACTGGCCCTAGGCACCACAGGGTTGAGGGTTTGATTCCCAGTCAGTAGAAAGCAATTGGGTTGCAATGGGAGGCAACCAATCAATGTGTCTCTCTCATATCTCCCTCTCTCCCCGCTTCTCTCCCTCTTTTCCACTATCTAAAAATAAATGGAAAAAATATCCTTGAGTGAAGATTAAAATAATAATAATAATAGTAATAATAATAACAGACAGGAAAGAATCAGAGATAAAGGGAAAGAGAGACCCTATTTAATAAAGAAAGAATAGGCTAATTGACTGTCACACCCTAGCAAAGATGGCGTTGCTTAGAACCAATAAGGAGGGAATATGCTAATTGACTTCCCCACCTTAAAGATGGCAGTGGCCACAGCTGGCCATCTTGTGGCAGTCATCTTTGACCACATAGGGGCATCCATCTTGTATGTTGGAGTGATGGTGAATTTGCATATTACTCTTTTATTACATAGGACTAGTGGCCTGGTGCATGAAATTTATACACATTAAAAAGGAAGTAATTAGAGAAAATATTTTAATATTGCTATTTGCCCTTTCTCTATAATAGAAGTGTCAGAGATGAAAGAAAATTAGTAAAATTTATATGAAAATCTTCTTCCTATAAAAGTCGGTGGCATGCTAGAGTCAAGTCCCCACACACTCACATTTGCCTTGAAATCGCACGAGATTC
The DNA here is from genome assembly GCA_004026805.1 of Lasiurus borealis. Classification (NCBI taxonomy): domain Eukaryota; kingdom Metazoa; phylum Chordata; class Mammalia; order Chiroptera; family Vespertilionidae; genus Lasiurus; species Lasiurus borealis. Next base: position 52,829 of record PVJN01002216.1, read on the forward strand.
AGACCTGCCAGCCCCACCCGCATTGGGCGAGATCCAGACCCAGCCAGCCTCATTCCAGTCAAGCTCCAATCCTGTCAAGCCCCATCCCCATTCCCATCAAACCCCATGTCTACTGGTTTCAGAGATATGGAGGTTATGTAACAATTCTATATAATAAAGATGTAATATTCAAATTACTCCTTACCCCATCACAAGATGGCTGCAGAGGTGGGGTTCCCATAAAGGGGAAGTGGGGTTCCCATAACACAAGGTGGGTGTGCCCACAGAGGAGCGGGGTTCCTGTAACACAAGATGGCTGTGCCCACAGAGGAAGCAGCTTCCCATAATGAGTGATCAGCAGAGACCTGTGGCTACATGGCACCGGGGAGGAGAGGGAATGGGGGAGGGGGAAACCTGAGGCTGTGCTCCCTGCCCAGCGGGACTTGACTGGGGACCTCAGGCCATGCCCCCTGACCAGCGAGGCTTGACGGGGGACCTAGGCAATGCCCCCTGCCCAGTGGGGCTTGACAGGGACCTCAAAGTACCCCCTGCCCCTGGGCTGGGGAACCTCAGGCTGCACCCCCCTGCCTGGCAGGGTTTGATGGGGGAACTCAGGCCATGCCCCTTGCCCCGGTGTCGAGCCGGGGGACCTCAGGCCATTATGTATCGCTGAAACCAGTAGACATGTTTTTATTCATCTCTTTTTTAGGACTTCTGCAGCCTGTGGCACTGCTAATCACAGTCTGGTAGCAAAGACTCCTCTCTCCTTGAACAGGCCCTTTGGGGCACAGAATTGAGAGACTGTCTCAAGTTATGTATGAACAGGTGCAGTGTGAGAGGCTAACCATCAGGAGCTCAAACACAGGAAGGCCCCATTGCTCTCCAGAGGCCTCTCCTATCCTCCGGTCACTCCTCAGTGTCTTCTGAGAATCCCCCTTTCCATGGATAAATACTACCATCTAATGAGTTCTGTCCACAGACAATTCCAAGTAACACCAGCGTCTCTGCAGAGCACAGTCCGGTAGGTAACTGGCCTAATTTCAGCTGCAGGACTCACCTCTCACCACCTCCCCATCTGGGGGGGCTGCTTCATGAGGTCTTGTTCTCACAATGTTGTTCTTTCTTTTCTGAATGCCTTTCTGTGCCTGTATCTCTTCAGCTTAACCTTTAAAATGCAGGTACTATCTTCTCCTCTAAGAATGTTCTCATAAGTCCCTAGTATAACATGACTTTTACTTATGCTTCTGCAGAAATCTGCTCCTGTAATAGATGTTAATCACTGCTTGAAAATACTGATTCACTGTCTGCTTTCCTACTACATAATACTACATCTTTTTAAAACTTTTGCACTAAGAAGTATCAAATGCACATAAAAAAAGACTATCAGCCAAAACCAGTTTGGCTCAGTGGATAGAACGTCGGCCTGCGGACTGAAAGGTTCAGGGTTCGATTCCCGTCAAGGGCATGTATCCTGGTTGCGGGCACATCCCCAGTAGGGGGCGTGCAGGAGGCGGCTAATCTATGTCTCTCTCTCATTGATGTTTCTGACTCTCTATTCCTCTCTCTTTCTCTCTGTAAAAAATCAATAAAATATATTTTTCAAAAAGGCTATCAAATATACAGTTCCGTGAATTATCACCAACCATATACCTGTGAAACTACTCTCATAAGGAATCGTATCTTTTTTTTTTTTTGCATCCTCAGTGATTAGTCTATACTAAATAGTAACAATAACATTAGTCAGGTTTGGAGTATATTAATCACTGCAAGAAATCATTCCAGTGCTATGACCCAACAATGAGATTTTAGAAACAAAGATCAATTATCATTTATAATGGAGAATCTCCATAGCAGTGGTTCTCAACCTTCCTAATGCCGCGACCCTTTAAGACAGTTCCTCATGTGGTGGTGACCCTCAACCATAAAATTATTTCCGTTGCTACTTCATAACTGTAAATTTGCTACTGTTATGAACTGTAATGTAAATATCTGATATTCAGGATGTATTTTCATTGTTACAAATTGAACATAATTAAAGCATGGGATTAATCACAAAAACAATATGTAATTATATATTGTGAAATATTTATTTCTAATTACAAATAAGTGAAATTTTGTCTTGAATCGTGGTGTAGCATGGGTAACAGTCTTCATATGACAAAAGTAAACTACATTGCTACAATTTACTACACCGAGGAGCGGTCTGTTGGTTCCTAAGACCGTGGAAAATAGGGGTTTTCCTCTGGTCTTAGGCGACCCCTGTGAAAGGGTCGTTCGATCCCCAAAAGGGTCGCGACCCACATGTTGAGAACTGCTGCTCTATAGTCATATAAACTAGTGACAGCAGAGGAGTGAAATTCAACCATTATGATGTTAAACAACTTTGCCAGCAAACCAAAAATATGGAGTTTGGCATCAAAACCCAGGGGAAAAAACGGGTCCATCAAATATTACTTTTCTCAGCAGAGGATCTTCTGGGCAAGGCAGTCCCACGGAATAGCCTAGAAGATCTCTCTGAGCAAAACCCAGAGATGGGCAATTTACCAGCAGCCAAGCAACTTGGCTTCAGATGTCAAAAGGATTGATGAGAAGAGAACAGCCATCCACCTGCCCCGTGGCGAAAGGATATTTGATGCTGCAAGCAAGGTGGCCAGGAGAAATGCCACAGGGACAGGCAGGGCACAACTCCGAGAGTCAACTGCTTAGAAGTGACAGCAACAGACAGGCCCGTTGGGGGACAGAATTGAGAGACAGGTTGTCCCAAGTTCTGGAAAAACAGCTTGCGGTTTGGGAGGCTAACCAGCAGAAGCTCACACACAGAAAGGGTGAGAAGCGGCAGCTGCTGACCGACAGGACTAACTAGAGATGCCCTTCACTTAGAAAGGGCTGAAGGCCCCCTGAGGCCTATTCAGTTTCCTTCCTGAGCAGGCAAACAGCATCCCTTGCAGACTCAGACAATTATTTAACCAACTTAAAAAATTTGCATTCGAGATAGGTATTGCATTTTACCTCCCTGATGGTGCATTCAAGTGAGAGCTATTATATTGAGCAGAGATGCTTAATCGGAATCATCACGGTGACAATTACAACAATAAGAGCTAAAGTGTATGAGCGCTCGCTGCACGGCAGCCACCGTGCTAAGGGTGTTCATGCGTTCTCTCATTTTCTCCTGTGGAGTCTAGCGTTTCCCCCATCTTCAGAGGAGGGAACAGGCCGAGAGAGAAACTTGCCTCGGCGACTGGGAATTAGCAAAGCTGGGCAACGGATCCGGGATGGATTTCAAACCTGCATTTTTCTCAGTTATGCTGCATTACCCAAATTCAAACGATTTCTTTCTGTGATGTAAGGGTTTTAAAAATCAAGTGTTCTCGTTGCTCATCATGATGACAGATGCTAATGGGATCCTTTAAGAAGCAAATAGCTGGAGGGTCGTGTGAGTAAGATGTCCAAATTTACTTTAGTTCACTCAACATCAGTTATGAATGCTTCAAATTCACATTGCTAGACATCACAAAATACTATATGGCAGTGGTTCTCAACCTCCCTAATGCTGAGACCCTTTAAGACATCTCCTCATGTGGTGGTGACCCCCAACCATAAAATGATTTTCGTTGCTACTTCATCACTGTAATTTTGCTACTGTTATGAACTGTAATGTAAATATCTGATATGTGGGATGTATTTTCGTTGTTACAAATTGAACATAATTAAAGCATAGGGATTAATCACAAAAACAATATGTAATTATATATTGTGAAATATTTATTTCTAATTACAAATAAATGAAATTTTGTCTTGAATCGTGATGAAGCATGGGTAACAGTCTTAATATGACAACAGTAAACTACATTGCTACATTTTGCTACACCGAGGAGCAGTGTGTTGGTTCCTAAGACCATGGGAAATAGGTGTTTTCCGATGGTCTTAGGCGACCCCTGTGAAAGGGTCGTTCGACCCCCAAAGGGGTCGTGACCCACAGGTTGAGAACCACTGCTATATGGAATCCCACTGAGGAAAAAATGGTTAAATTATGAAGAGCTGTCTGTAGTTTTTAAAACTAAGTTATTGTCCTAGCCGGTTTTGTTCAATAGATAGAGCATCAGCCCTCAGACGGATGGGTCCCAGATTCTATTGGGGTCAAGGGCACATGCCTTGGTTGCAGGCTAAATCTCTGGCCCTGATCAGGGCGCTTGCACTTTCCCTTCCACTCTCTTTAAAAAATCAGTGGAAAAATATCCTCGGGTGATGATTAACAAGAAAAAAAAAAGAACAGGAAACTAAATTATTATGACTACTGATGTTGCGCTAGAATATCAGAGCTATAAGAACATTCAGTGATGATGTAATTTACAAACAAAAAAGAGAAAATGGAAATCCAAGCAGAATCAGTAACATAAGGAATGACTACTCGTTCTCTGGTCAGTTACGGAACAAAGAGTACAGAATTCTTAGACCACAGTACAATGATTCTTCCTATTAGTCACACAATCCCACAGGAAATTAGTCCCCTAAACCTCCAATAGTTGGGCTGGTGATTTTCAAATAATTAACTATATTATAATCACAGAGGAACAGATTTCAAAGTAAACCAGCCTACTTATCATATGAAAGATGGTTTGGTAGCAAACAGACTTGGGTTTAAATTCAACTCTGATTCACTGGGACAAAATACTTAATTCATCTGAGCCTCATCTCTTACAAAATATAAAAGTAGAGATTGGTAGTAGCTACTCAGAGGATTGCTGAGAAACAGTAAGCAGGAAATGGGTAAAAGCACCTAGCATGACGCTCAAAGCATGTCTGTTCAACGACGGTTTTCCTTCCCTAAAAGGAAGTGAGTTATATTGGTTAAAACATTAACTTTGTAGTTGGGGTGCAATCCCTCTTCACCTAATAGCCCTTTGATTTGAGCAAGATGCTCATCCTCTCTGTGCCTCAGCTTTCTCATCTAAAATGGAAATGGACTATTTCTAAGGATTTCTTTAGACAATGCTTATAAAGCATTTAGTTTAGCTCCCAAGACGAAGTAGCATTCCAGGGAGGAATTTTGTTGATTTCATTCTGTAACATGTAACAGCTATAGTATTCAATAGTTCCATTTTTTTCCCCTATTGTCCTCCCCACGCCCAGTACTTGCCCTCGCCCATCTCTCCTCACCCTCACCCCCCCCCCATTGCCCTGTATCCACTGGCTATGCCTACACATATGCATACAAGTCCGTCAGTTGGTCTCCTACAGGCCCCTCCCCCCAACCTCCCCTGCCTTCCCACTGTAGCATGACAGTCTGTTCTTAAAGACACTATGTCAATATACTTTTGCATTTTTTAGTCCCATATAATTTTTTATAAAGATTTAAAGAACTGTGGTCATCAGATCACTAAAGTAGATATTATGAAACTCTATCTATATACATAAAAGCCAAGCAACCAGAACGACAGAATGTCTAGGATGACTGGTCACTATGACACACACTCGGTGGCCAACCGGACTCCCCCAGCTGGCCCTACCCCCAACTGATCCCTCACCCCAATCAGGGGCAGGGTCAACTGGCCAACCTCCCCTGTCCCCTCCCTGCTGCCAGCCCAACCCCAATGGCCCCCATCGGGGTGGACCACCTGTACTCCACCCATATACAAATTCATGCACCAGGCCTCTAGTTATCATAGAAGGAAAACTGAGGACATCACATACATTTTCAGTTTATTACTTCCAAGTGTTAAAAAATCATATCAAGATGTTAGTTTAGCTAAGGCCTTCTGACAAGATGATGGCTTTAGCTATGCTAGACATCTTACTATACACATCTTAAAACTCAGTATAAAACAAACATATAGTTAAATTCACAAGAAATGAAGGAAAGTTTCTAGATTACAGAGTTAAATGAAAACCTAAGAGGTACAAACAAGTTATCGCTACAGCAGGTTTTGAGGTGAGAATAGGTTTTGGGGAGGTCTATCCAGACAGGCCCCAACAGGTAGAGTTTTAGATTTTAATGCCCATTAAGTGACAGGATCACTCTGACTCAGATGGGACATTAGAACTGAGATTACTTCATGAAGCTGGAATTCTAAGACAATACTTCTCAAAATTTATCTTCCAGAAGAACCACCTGCAGGGCTTATTACCTAAATTCCTCAGATCCCCTCCAGAGAGTCTGACCCAGCACGTCTGGGAGTCTGAACCACTAACAAGTTCTCAGGGAATGCTGATGCTGGTGGTCCAAGGACCAAACATTGCATGACACTGCTCTAAAGGATATGTCATCAGTGCGAAGGATGCTAAAATTCATCTTCCCTAACCGAGGGAGATGACAGTAAAGCTTGCCTCCGACCAGGGCTTCTAATCTAGGTACTGATTTGGAGTAAAAAGGTAAACTGCCTGCCTGGTACATGAGTGATATATCACAGGAATTCACATTTAAAAATTGGTGCTGAGTTGGAAATTCCTCAGAGGAATATGACAAAATTGTTCTCTGTAGGGGAATTTTCACAAGCCAGATTATGTAAAATTCCAAGTCAGTTGACTCACAACCAATAATTATAAAATATACACGTGCATATTTTTCATGAGCATAGTCTACAAAAATAATAAATATGAATATTGGCATCCCTAAAACTTAAGAGAATAATTGAAAGAACCTATAAAATAAGTTTTCGTTTATTTAAAGATAAACACCCACAAGAGTAAAAAACAAAAAAGAAAGAATTTCTAGGAATAAAAAATAATAGTCATTGTTAATGCAATTTCAATAGATACATTTTAAATAGACACTGGTGAAGAAAAAAAATTGGTAAGCTAGGAGAGCTGTCTATAGCACAGGCAATAAAAGATACTAAATAGCAGTGAAGTTATATATTAAGGATAGAATGAGAAATTCCAACATGTGACTAATGAGAGTTAGAGTAGCTAAAAATAGAATAGGTTAAGAACCTAATAAACTAAAGAGAATTAAAAAATTATAGAACCAAGTAGAATATGTAAATAAGCCTAAGTCCACATAAAATAATAAAACTGAAAAATAACCTGGGCAAAAGAGATTGTAAGTAGATTTTTTTTTAAAAAAGGACAATTTATCTGTAAAGAAATTACAGCTGGGCTGACAGTAACAGCAGCAAAGCAAAGACTGGAAAATAAATATCTTTCAAGTGTTGAGCGAACATAAGTGTCAGCCTAGAATTCTCTACTCAGGTAAATAAGAATTTAACAATGAAGGCTTATAAAAGAAATTTGTAAGACGAGGAATTTACCTCTCATTGAAAGAACTACTAAATTGTGTGTTTTCAGTTAGAAAGAAACTGAGACCATAAGAAAGGACTGGGATCATGGAGAAAATGAGGAGCAATCTACATGGTAAATACGTGGGTAAATCTAAATAGCATTGTTATTAACAGCAATAACTAATTTGAGGAAGTTTAAAAACAATATAGAACTAAAATTACATAATTCTAATACAAAAAAGGAAGTGAAATTATATTTTCTAAAGTTTAAGGATAGAGACACTGAGTCACTGTAAACTTTAAGTCAAGTAGGCATATTATAGTTTCAAATGTACCTATTAAAATAATAAAATAGGATATAACTTTTCCAAACATGTATAGATAAAAAATATTAAAAAATTAAAGCAATCTATGAATATATAGATAAATAATAAAAGTATAAACACATACACAAGAATGATATATGCCAAGTTCAGGATAGTTGTCATAGCCGAAGATTGAGAAAAGAGAAAGGGACATGCTTCAGATGCTCATATAAAACATCAATGCTTTCACACCAATATGGCAAAATGTTACCATCTGCCAAACTTGGGTACTGGGAACAAAACCTGCCATCATTTTGACTTGGGAATACTGTTTGAAATATTTCAGGATGAACTTTTTTAAGTTAACAAGGCAAAGAATTTACAGCTAAGCCAACATAATAAGAATGGCTTAAGTCGCTGAAAAATAAATAACTTATCAATCAATGTATTTAAGAGCTAAGAAAATTCAGAATGAGTTCATCAGACAGCAGACCTAATAAAATTCAGATTAAAAATATTTAATATATTTTCTTTCTCCTTGCTTGAATCCCTGATCTATTTGGTTTGTCTAAGATTCTTTGATTGTGGAAGAACTTTATAATGAAACACACACACACACACACACACACACACACACACACACACACACATCTAGAATAATAAAAACATAATATACTAATTAGACCGGACAGCCAAACGACCTTCCAGATATCCTTCTGGACAACCTTCCAAATGAAGCCGAGGCTACAAGGGCTGAGGCAAACTGCCATGGCAACGAGTACCAAGCTCCTTGCAGGAATTTCATGCATCGGGCCTCTGGGGTGTGTGTGTGTGTGTGTGTCAACAAGTTGAGTTCTTACTCTAATGATGGTTGCATCAATGGTCAGAGTGGTGATGAATGAATAACATTTAATGTTATATGGGATTTAAAATGCAAGTTCTACAGACCAAGCAAAAATCTCATGAAACTAGCTGAAGGATGATAGTAATATATTAACCAGCTTCAACAGAAAACACTAAAACTGGGATGCATTCTAGATGAGTCTTTAAAATTCACTAGTTTCATAGTTCTTAAATGTCAAACTCCAAATCTATTGATTTCACACACACACACACACACACACACACACACTTTTTATTTCTTTTTCTATTCTTTTTCTATTTTGGCTTCAGAGGATCTCTAACCTCAGTATTTTTTCACTGATAACTCACTCTCGTATATGTAAGGGGTTTCTTTTTTCATTCAACATCATATGAAAATCATGCTTCATTTTTATAAATGACTCATACCTAACAGTATGCTGTTTACTATTCCTGTTAGTGATTGTGATGATATCCCCAGCAGATTGAAGGCTAAAATTAGACCTTTTGGCTTCCATTTCGTTCATGGGCAGGTATGTGCATGCCTGGACCTTTCTGCCCTCCAGCTGCTTCCTTTTTTCTTTTTTCTTTTTTTAATATATTTTATTGACATTTTACAGAGAGAAAGGGAGAAGGATAAAGAGTTAGAAACATCTATGAGAGAGAAACATCGACCAGCTGCCTCCTATACACCTCCCACTGATGATGGTACATGCCCTTGACTGGAATCGAACCTGGGACCCTTCAGTCCACAGGCCAACACTCTATCCACTGAGCCAAACCTGTTAGGGCTACTCATTTCTTATAAGGCAGAAGCCAGAGAAATGAAATTGCCTTCCTAGCTTTGTAAAATTAAAACTGACAAGTACAATGGGGTAAAAGAAAGTGCACACAGATGTTGTGATGGCCTTTGAAGAGCTGTTTATGGCATTATTTATGCAGCTAAAAATAGGTATAGGTATTGGAGTGTGTTTGTTTATAAATGTCATGTGCATGAGTTAAAAATGGGTCACTTTTACACAGTACTACAATACTATGACATTGGATCTTACATAGAAACTATGGGCCCCGTGCGTGAATTCACCTCCTAATGGTTTCCCCTACTCACCTACTCCACCACCCCACTGCAGCCAATGCCCACCATGTTCACGCACGCCCTGTGGTGGTCAGTGCAGGTCATAGCAACCAGTTGTTTGGTTGTTCGGTTGTTCCCCCGTTCAGCCTATTTGCATATTAAGGTTTTATAGTAGAGATGGCTAGTGAGTGACGGATAGGTAGGGAGTGTATACAGCATGGATACATTGGACAAAGGGATGATTCAAGTCCTGGGCAGGGCAGAGCAGAACATGACAGTGCAAGATTTCATCACACTATTCGGAACAGTAAAACTTAAAACTTATGAATTGTTACTTCTGGAATTTTCCACATAATATTTTCATACCGCATTTGATCATGGGTACTTAAAATGTAGGAACTGCAAATAAGAGAGAAACTACTGTATCAGGTTAGCCATCTCATTTGTAATAAAACTAGGGGCCCAGTGCATAAATTCATGCACCTTGAAAGAAACTGTGGGCCGCCAGGCTATGGTGGTCCCAGGGGCAGGTCTTGACTCATCCTCCATACCCCTGTCCAGCCCCTCCCTCTGTGAACTTCAGTCCCTGTCTGCCAGCAGCCCCATTCCCACCACAACTATTCCCATGTGCTAATGGTGCTGACCCCACTTATACCCACTGAGGCATGGAACGATGGGGGCCAGTGTCAGTAGTGGGTGTGAGTGATGGCTGATGCCCTGATTGCACCTCAGGAGCAGGGAGAGGTAGAGAAGCCCTCAGGGGTGATCAGGGACAGCAGCCCCCACTCGCACCTGCTGACAGCGCCGAGCAATTGGTACCAAGGCTGGGTGCAAGCAGCGGGTGCAAGAGGGGACGATGCCAGTAGCAAGTGCGAGTGCCAGGAGGGACCAAGGCCCATGGGAGCAAAGAATTTTCAGTAATCACCAGAGGCTCCCCTCAATGACAGTGACTGGCTCCCGTGTTGGTCTGGTGCCCCGCTCATTTGCTCCAGCATCCCACCGCAGCTGACTCCCATGTTCCACGCTCTGCCACCTCCTGCCAACGCCCAACATGTTTCGTGTGTGTCCCCAGGTGGTCAGTGCATGTTATCACTATTGGTTGTTCAATTTTTCCACCGTTCGGTTTATTTGCATAATAGCCTTTTATTATATAAGATCAAGTGGAGCTGTATTACTCTTAAAAGCCACAAAATACTGTACTAACTAGGAACTATGGTAGGCTAAATAATGTTCCCTAAATACCCAGGTACTACTTTCTAGTATCTGTGACTATGTTACTTTATATGATAAAAAGATCTTAAGGTTTTTGAGATAAAGATATTATCTGGATGATCCAGGTAGGCCAGAAGTATAATCATAATCGTCCTTGTTAAGAAGGAGACAGAATGACTTTACTACAGGAGAGGAAAAGGCTAAGTGATGATGGCAGCAGAGATCATAATGATGCACTTTGAAGACGGAGGAACGACTACACACCAAGAAACAAGGACAGCCACTAGAAGCTGAAAAAAGGATGGATTCTCCCTCAGAGCTTCCAAAAGGAACCAGCCCCAAGGATACCTTAATGTTAACCCAACAAAAATAATTTTGGACTTTGACATCTAAAGCCATAACAGAATCAATTTGCAGTGTTTTAGGCTACCAAACTTGTGATAACTTGTTATAGCAGCAATAAGAAACTAATACAGGAACTATTTATTTATTCCTGCTTCTTCAGTCAGTATGGGTCTTGCATCTTTTGCTTTAAATTTTATTGAGTTTAATCTCTGGCTTCTGGGAGATAAAAATCTGGACAATATGGATTCGCAACTTGAGAAATACACGAACAAAAATAAATGACAGGTTGTGAGAGTATAAATCCAGCCAATTATTCTCTCCATAAAGCCAGTCCTACAGATGTATTTGCTGAATCACTATGGAGAGCTTTCATGTAAGTTATGTCTCTGATTTTTATACTGAATATATTCATCTAAAAAATGAAATAATTTTAAAAATTATCACAACACCATGTGCCTTGTCTGAGTATCTAGTGGTCTCAACTTCTAGAGTGCAATCATGTAAAGAAAGCACTACCCTCTCTCCAAAGACATCCCATTTTACTTTTTCCCCACCACACATATGTGCATGTGTTTGAGGGACTGTGGGAATGATAAGTATAATCAAAATAGATGCCCCAAAAATCTATGCATAAAAAAATCATACATTTTAATCACAGGTAAATTCATGATTGAATAGGAAATACTTAAATGAATATTATTTGTGATAGATACCTGATATAAGTACAATAAATTATAAGTTTATTTCAATTATACTTAAAAGAAATATTTAGGAAGTATCTAGTTCCAGAGCAATTTTGAAAAAGAAGAAAATGAGAGGAAGAAAAATACTTAGAAAAATAATTTGAAGCCCATTCCAAAAAGGCTTTAATACAGTTAACAATAGTGTCTGCTCACTCAGGTTTTTGGTGTTGGATATAATAGAACTAGAGCAATACTGCACCAGGCTATAAAAATGAAAGTCCCATATCAGAAATTGCCTTCTATTTCCCTTAAGAGTTTTTCAAGTAACCTAACACATTTACCTCGCTCAGGCTGTGTGTGTGGTTAAGCCACGTTCAAAATCTCCTCCGCAAAGTGCGTATAAGGACAATTTGGTTCTCAGGAGTAAGCAGACTGGTGAAAAAGTTTAGACTGCAATGGCAGAAAAATCAGAGAACGCTATACTGTTTTAGACCCAGATGGTGGCTTGACAGATCAAACTAACCTCCACGGGAAACTTTCCATTTGAATAGTAAGTAGACGAGATAGACATATGCTTCAGGTTTTATTTAGAAACATAGATTAATGCATCTGTTAGTCTAAACACTGAGTGCGCACAATAAAGGTTTCCTTTTCAACACAATGTATATTTTCTTTAGCTTGATGGATGTCTTTAGATATAGCATCAAATATAAATTAGGAAAAGCATTTGGCAGAAATTATTACATGCAGTAGAAGCTAAAGAGAAGAGAATGTCTTGCAACATATTTAAACCAATTTCAAAATATGAACTGGCATGGCATTATGTAACAGGCTCAATTACTAACATAAAATAAGGAAGTCTATTATTTTTGCCTGTCCAGCATCTATTTCCTCTTCGCCTAAAGAAAATGCCCAAATTTTGCTTTGGCGACCACACTACCCAAAACTCATCCTATAAAGTTCTATAGGGTTCACCCCCTATGTGGTGTTAGCTTTGAAACCTGGTCAGTGACAGTATCACAACTGGGAATGGTTTAAGAAAAGTGCACTTGAGCCGAGACCGGTTTGACTCAGTGGATAGAGCATCGGCTTGTGGACTAAACGGTCCCAGGTTCGATTCCAGTTGGGGGCATGTACCTTGCTTGCGGGCACATCTCCACTGTGGGGCGTGCAGGAGGCGGCTGATCGATGTCTCTCTCTCATCGATGTTTCTGACTATCTATCCCTCTCCTTCCTCTCTGCGAAAAATCAATAAAAATATATTTAAAAAAAAGAAAAGTGCTCTTGATCAGATAAATGAAGGTCAAGGAGCATCAGGACTTTTACTAAAGTTACTGTGAAGAGAGCCTTATGAGCCTGATGCTACTGAGGCCATGTTGTCATACTTAGGGACTGGATGAGAATAAAGTTAACATAAAGAGAAACTTTAAATATAAAAGGGCTGTTAGATCAATGAAGTAAGATTTTTTTTGGGGGGATGCCATAAATAAATTTTCTTGTGTTAAATGACATTTGAAATTTTAGTTCCTAAATTAACATATAATACCTCCGTCCTCCACTTTTTTTTTAAAGCAGGTTTAATGTCACTTCAACCAATATTCCTAGTTAATACAATTAACTAGTTTCTCCTCAAATTGCTTTGACTTTTTTTTTCATTTAGCAACAACAGAAAGAACTGGGCTTTGACTTCTCAATGAAACCTAAATCCTAAACCACATTGTCTAAAGAACCTATTTTCCACCAATAAATTCATTATCACTTCCTTGGAGAATCTGAAAAACACTAAGGATTCTTCACTCTAAAAGAATACATATGCTTTACTACTGTAACACACACACACACACACACACACACACACACACACACCAATAAACATGATAAAAACTGCATATAATAGCTTTGAAAACTATTAAATTTTATAATGTACAGAATAACATTTAGAATTATGGAAAGAAGATGATTCAAAGTTCAGTACACTTACTACCAAAATTAAAATGTTCCAAAAACTCAGAGAGACAGTAGATCAAATTAAAAAATAAAGACTAGTAAAATGCTTATATATTATTAACAATGTTTATCCACATCTATTGTTCATATTCAAACACAATACTATTAACATCAGTTTCTACATCCAATTCAGTGACTGCTAATATCAATAAATGAAGCATTAGAAGACTGGTCTTTGATCTGAGGTTGTAACTGTGATTGAAAGAGTCTGGAGCTATTTGTATTTCTCTTGTTCCAAAGAAGTACAAAGTACAATGTTCATTTATTCATGCAATTCAATGCAACTACATAAACCTTCTCATCAATTCTATTTCATACACATATTTTCATACACATACCTACTATGTGCCAGACTTTTGTGCCAGATATATATATATATATATATATATATATATATATATATATATGAGAGAGAGAGAGAGAGAGAGAGAGAGAGAGAGAGGCACTAAAACTGTGTTCCAGGGAGTTCACCATGTTAAGAGGAATTTGTAAAAATTTGCTTCCATTAGATAGAATGTACTGTGAATGAGAACTAGAATTTGTCTATTTTATTTAATGACATATCCCCAATACCTACAACAACCTCACAATTATTAAAAGAAAGAGGCAAAATTTGAACTAAGATTTCTCTGATTCCACAGTCTGCATTCTTAGACAATATGTTATTCATCTCTCCTCACCAATAATCTTCAGATTAAAAATTGGCATCTTCTATAATGTATAGTTATACATCTTAAGCACAACAGCACACACATTGCATAATAATGAACCCAGAAAAGTCAGAGAAATAATCAGAAGAGACACTATGATCACTATAATTCAGAATTGTCCCTTGATAGTTTTCCATGTAGTACAGAACTCTAAATAATATAGTTTCCTTCTTATCTTTAACATTACAAACATATAATTATACTGTATGTGTTCTTTTGTGACTTGCTATTCTTAATCAACTCTGTACTTTTGAGACTACTATCTTGGTGAGCTAATATGTATATTGCATTCATTTTAACTGTTTTTTAGTATCAGGTTATAGGAATCTAGCAGTTTTTCTGTTCTTTGATGGGTAAGCATGCCAGTTGTTTCCAATTTTCTGTGTGATTACAAATGGTGACTATTTATATGTATAATCTTGTGGGTAGGTGCACTAGAATTTCTCTTGGGTACATGCCTAGGAATGGAATTGCTGAGTCATGTGACAAGCATACATTCAACTTTATAAAATAATGCTGAATTGTTTTCCAATGTTCTTATACCAGTTTATAAATACGTCCTAAGAATGAATAAAAGTTCCATTGTGCTAGTCCTTGCCACATTTGTTAATATATATTTAAAACTTTGTAAAAAAAAATGTCTCCTAATCAAAATAAACAAACAAAAAAATTTGGCTTCCTTTATGAGTTCCCTCCAGAGAAAGAACCTATATTGGCATGAGAAGTTTACTTTGTTAACAGTAATACTTTGCATTGGAAAACTTTTATTGTAAAGTTCTATGTCGGTATGAGATACAAATCTACTCGTATCACTTGAAGTATAAAAAGTGTCCCAAGGGGACTATGGTCAGGTCTAGAGCTCTCTGTGACTACAACTGCTTACATCTCTAGCCTCTTTGGTCACCGCTTTCTCTCACTCCCTCCCACAAACGCTGGTGACAGACTGAACTTCTTCCAGTTCCTCCAATGAAACTCCCAAGGTTAACAATCAGCCAGGACTCTCTGCCTTCTGCACCCTGATTCCCCTCACCTGAGAACAAGCAGGTCTTCCCACTATTATGCGCCCATCTACCAGCTCAACTGTAGGTTTTACGAAATTGGCGATCAGCTCTACCTCATTCACACCTGCATCTTCTTTGCCCAACCCATTGTCTGATTCAAATTAAGTCCTCAGTGAATATTTAAATGGATGATTATGTGTTCTTAGTTAAAATAAATCTACTCCTTATGAGAGGCATCCATTCTTGGTGTGAAAAAAAAATAATCTGGTTCCATAGTCTGCGTATCAGACCCTAAATGAAGGAGATTTATTAAGGTCAAAGGCTACCTATGGAGCCCTCTTGGTTCAAGGAGTCTTTTCTGGGCAGACATGTCTAGAGTAGGATGGGTTTGCAACACATGTCTTCTTTCATATTTAAAAATATTAATAATTTCCTGTGGCTGGAAAGCTGCATATGAAGGGGGCAGGAGGTAAGGCTAAAAATGTGGGTAAGGATCCTCCTGGATCAGTGGTTCTCAACCTTTTTTAATGCTGTGACCTCTTAATACAGTTCCTCATGTTGTGGTGACCCCCAAACATAAAATTATTTTTGTTGCTACTTCATAACTGTAATTTTGCTACTGTTATGAATCATAATGTAAATATCTGTGATGGTCTTAGGCTCTACAGCAGCAGTTCTCAACTTGTGGGTCATGACCCACAGGTTAAAAACTGCTAGCAAGGTCACCTAGGACCTAGATGATGCATTACCAAGTTCAGATTCTGTCCTACAGGAAATGGCAACCACTGCAAACTGTAAGCAAGGTTACTTACAACTTAAGTGTTTCAGACAAACTTCTTAGGATGTTTTATGAGGAAAAAAACTGTTGAGAAACAAGGTTTTTTGCTGGATACCCATGATGCCAGCTTTTACTTCATTGATTACATTCTTATAGATGAGGGACTCTTTAATGTTTTCCTCCTGGAAACACCTTTTGGCCTTTAAATGCCAGAGATTCCTGAAAGACATTTCTGGGTAGGAATTTCTAAAGCAATGAAAATGTTCTCCAAGGACATTTATGACTCTTTTAAAAGATTTAAAATTGGCATTAACATCAATACAGAAGTTCCATGGAGACACAAATAGAAAAGGAAAGCAAACAAGATTTTCTCAGTGGGTGAGTTGAGCTTGGTAAGTACTTTTTCCCAGATTGTATAGATTAGAAAATAGAATTTAACTTGTTATTCTCCCCTTATCCTGGCCATCATTTCTTCCTAAAGTCTAGTTCAGAGAAACCAGCCTCATAATGTTGGTTACCTTTATTCCTCTCTCTTTTATCCTTACCTTCCCATCTTCTCCTACAAAGTCACTCACATATTTTTTTTTCTTCCATTTCACACCTTCAACCTTGGTCCATCTCCCAATTCTTGGATGTTAACAAAAGCTTTGAAACAGCTTCTTTATCTCCATTTTCTCTCTATTCCAGTATATCTCCAACACAGTAAACATGATAATATCCCTTATACCAGCAGTTCTCAACCTGTGGGTCGCAACCCCTTTGGGGGTTGAATGACCCTTTCACAGGGGTTGCCTAAGACCATGGGAAAATGCAGATATTTACATCACGATGCCTAACAGTAGCAAAATTTCATGGTTGGAGGTCACCACCACATGAGGAACTGTATGCAAGGGTCTCGGCCTTAGGAAGGTTGAGAACCACTGCCTTATACACTTACATAACGTTTCCCTCTTAGATAAGACCCAGCAGTGGTTTCCCACAGCTTGGTTTACCAGTCTGGGCACACTTTAATATTCTTAGTGTGCCATTAATGTATGGCTCTGTTCCCAAGCCTCCAGGCCTTTAAATGTATAACTTCATATTTTCTTAATCACCTCTTTTTCTAGAAGCTGTTTCCCTCTATCAATCCCTTTATTGGGCTGCTCATCCTGGCTGCCTATAATACCTACCCCTCAAGAACTTTAGAGAATCTCAGAGGGAAGGCGGGGATGGGTGGGGAGAGATTAACTGGGGAATTTACATGCATATATGCATAGCCCGTGGACACAGACAGTAGTGTGGTGAGGACCTGGGAGGGGTGTGTGTAGGGAGGGGGTGAGGAGAGGGGTCAATGGGAAAAAAAAGGAAGAGATCTGTAATACTTTCAAAAATAAGGATACATATATTTTAAAAAGAAAGAAATGTTCCTAGCCTTACTTCATATAACTCTGATCACTCAGTCTGTCAGTGAAAACTCATTACAATGTTCTCCATACTCTACTGTAAATAAGACACGTACTAATTGCATTTCCCCTTGATTTGGATCTAGAATAGATATGACATGTGGAATCCAATGTCTAGTAAATTATAGGAAGATTTGACATCATCAAATCTTTTGTGCATTCCCTCTTCGCACTCACCTCCCTCCTTCCAGATTTAAACTCTTATCAGGAAAAGAAAATTTAGGCCCTTCCACTATCCTCCACAACATCCAAACATGACTGTGATTATACACACTAGAGGCCTGGTGCACAAAATTCATGCACTGGGGGTGGAGGGAGGTGTCCCTCAGCCCAACCTGCACCCTCTCCAATCTAGGACCCCTTGAGGGATGTCCAACCACCCATTTAGCCAGATCCCACCAGGCATTCGGACATCCCTTTCACAATTTAGGATTGCTGACTCCCAACCATTTGCATGCCTCTGCCTGATTGCCCCTAACCACTTCACTGCCAGCCTGACTAACACCTAACTGCTCCCTAGCCAGCCCAATTGCCCCTAACTCCCTCCCCTGTCAGCCTAGTTACCCCTAACTGCCCTCTCCTGCCAGTCTGGGAACCCCTTACTGTAATCTCTTGCAGGCCTGGTCATCCCCAACTTCCATCCTCTGCCAGTCTGTCACTCCTAACTGCTCTCCCTGCTTGCCTGATTGCCCACAACTGCCCTTCCCTGAAGGGCTGGTCCCTCCACATCTGCCCTCCCCTGCTGGCCTGGTCTCTGCAAACTGCCCTCCTCTGCTGGCCCAGTCACCCCTAACTGCCCTCCCTGCTGGCCGGTTCACCCACAACTGCCCTCCTCTGCAGACCTGGTCTCCCCTAATTGTCCTCCACTGCAGGCTTGCTCCCCCTACCCCCAACTGCCCTGTACTGCAGGCATGGTCCTCACTAATTTCCCTCCCCTGCAGGTCTGGTCCCCATCAACTGCCCTCCTCTGCTGACCTGGTCTCCTCCAACTTCCCTCCTCTAGCTGCCTGGTCATCCCTAACTGCCCTCTATGCTTGCCTGATCGCCCACAACTGCCCTCCCCTGCAAGCCTGGTCCCTGCAACTATCCTCCCCTGCAGGCCTGGTTCCCCTCCCCACAACTGCCCTCCCTTACAGGCCTGGGTCTTCCCCAACTTCCCTCCTTTGCTGGCCTGGTCTCCCCCATCTGCCCTCCTGTGCCAACCTGGTCACCCTCAACGGCCCACAACTGCCCTCCCCTGCTGGCTATCTTGTGGCAGCCATCTTGTGTCCAAATGGGAACAGCCATCTTTGACCAAATGGGGGTGGCCATCTTGTGTCTTGGGTTGATGGTCAATTTGCATATTACTCTTTTATTAGATAGGATTTTTTTTAAATTTTTAGTCCCTAAGTTTGAAATAAGACCAGTGTCTTATCATTGTATTCAGATAATACAATGCTATATAATAATAATGCCTGATACTAGTATTTTCAATAAATTAATCAACCTACCCATTTATGAAGTTCTCATTATGTGTCAGGCAGTTTTAGGTAATGCAGATTTATTAGTGAGCGAAGGAACTTAATTCTAGGATCTCCAGAATAAATAAAAATGTACTTTCGTGTTCCTGCTACTTATGGCTACTTTCCTCTTATTTCCTGAAATATTCTATGGCTGTGACTATGTCTTCCACCTTTATCATATTACTCACACAGAATAGAGCTGCGTGCATGTGTGGTAGTCAGTGACTGCTTGCAAGATGAGTGTATGGAACATTAGGTTACTGACTTACTATTACTCAAATAATTATGAATGCTACCTCCCAGATTAACACTCCTTCCATCCTTTCTCCCTAACATCATGCTCTCCAGGAACAGGTTCTCCAGGTTATGTTTTATAGCATAACTAGAGGCCTGATGCACAAAGATTCATGCAAGAATGGAACTTCCTTCCCCTGGCAGCCAGCATCGCCTTTGCTCAGGCCCAGAGCCACCTTTCTGTCTTCCCATGCTTCCCAGAGGCCCAGAGCAGCTGGGGAAGTGTGGAACACCACTGGCTGGTAGGTGCCAGTATATGCAAATCAACCCCACAATCTTTGCTGGGTTAATTTGCATACTCACTCCTGACTGGCTGGTGAGCATCACAAAGATACAGTCAATTTGCAACTTTCTTTTTTATTAGTGTAGAAAATACAGTCCCTCCCTCCTATTTCTCAGATGCAGTTGTCAACAAGTGCCAATTCTTACTCCAAAATGTCTCTTATTTTCAAGTTTTTTTTTTCCCCTTCTACTATTGTTGCTTCCAGGCATTACAGAAACATGTTATTCTTTCCCCAAAACCTGTTCTTCTAGTGTTTCCTCTACCAGTAAACAGCACTACACAATTTTTGGTTCTGCATGCCAAACAGGCACCCCTTATCTCTAATCTATCATAACACGCCTCTGATTTAAACTCTCTCTCAATTCCAGCTGTATCTCACCATTTCCCTTACTGTCACTCCAAGCTAATATTAATTTTCTTTGGGACTGAAATAGCCTCTTAAGTGGCCTCCATACTTCCTTTTTTGTTCCAAGCTCTTCTCCAAATTTAGACAGAATTATCCTTTCAAAACACAAATTTCATCATATAGCTCCAGCCTTATTAAAACCCAGCAATAGCATATCAGCACTGTTATAATAAATCTAAAACACTTCACATGGTCTATCCTACCTGTGCTAGGCAGAACAGGTAGCTCCCTGAGGATGCCCACATCCTAATTTGAGAAACCTATGAGAATGTTATGTTATATAATGTGACAAGGAGGAGTTAAGGTTACAAATGTAGGTTGTCAATCAGCTGACCTTCAAATAAGGAGATTATCCTAGATTACCCAGATGGACCCATTATAATCAGAAAAATCCTTAAAATAGAAGAGGGAGGCAGAAGAGTGAGAGAAGGAGATATGAGGATGGAAACCAGGTTGTCATATGATGTAATATGAGGAAGACACAATCCTCTCTTGTGGCCTGGAACAGAGGAATGTAGGAAGCATCCAGAAACAGAAAAAGCAAACACATTCTACCCTAGAGCCACCAGAAAATAATGAATCCCAGTCAACATTCTTGATTTTAGCCCACTTTGAACTTCTGGCCTATAGTATTGATATTTACAGAAATACATTAGTGTTGGTAAAGCAACTAAGTTTATGGTAATTTGGGAGAACATCAATAGCAAACTAATACCCCACCTGACACTACTCTTCTACCCCCTCTCCTTTCTTGTTTCTTTCTTTTTTTTAAAATATATTTTATTGATTTTTTTTTTTTTTACAGAGAGGAAGGGAGAGGAATAGAAAGTCAGAAACATCAATGAGAGAGACATCAATCAGCCGCCTCCTGCACGCCCCACACTGGAGATGTGCCTGCAACCAAGGTACATGCCCCCGACCGGAATCGAACCTGGGACCTTTCAGTCCGCAGGCCGACGCTCTATTCACTGAGCCAAACCGGTTTTGGCCCCCTCTCCTTTCTTAGAGGCGCCATGCTTTCTCCCACCACAAGCCTGAGAGTATTAGCTATACCTATTTGTGTATCTTTGGATTAATAATAATACCATTTTCCTAAATAGATGGTATTCCATGTAGCTAGAGACAGTGTCTCCTTTTTGTTCATCATTCTACCACTAGTTCCCAACCCAGCACCTGGCAGAGCAAAGGCCAAATAAATATTTTTTGAAAGAATATAGGCAAGCATTTAAATTCGCACCAAACCCTGGACTGTGCCCTCTAGTGGACTATTTGGTCCAGTGTTTCTCTCCTCTAACACATCCTGTACATCAATCTTAGACAATCTCCTCATGTACCAAACACACAATTCTCAATTTAGGAGTTGCACCATGTCCTTTGTTCATGGATCAAGGTCAATTACAGAGATGTACATTAGGGCAGTACACTGAATGCCCCTTTATGCTACTAAATGGCTGTAGACAATTTGGTTAACCCCTATAGTCTTCAGGTCCTTCACTCTTAAATCACAATAATCTCATGGAGATAAGGGATTTGTACAAGGTATACATGATTCTACAATCTTCAATCATTATATTACAAACTCTTTGCTTTTTTGTCTGTACTTTATCCTCACTTTCGCCTTATGTATAAATTCTATAAAGTCAAGGCTTGTGTTTGCCTTTGTGTCTACCATTGGGTGCTACACAGCGTCCACTTCAGAAATTCAGTAAAATTTTCTAAATGCATGAAAACAATCAATAAATATTTGCTAAACAAAAAATAAAATAATTCTGATGGGAACTTTCATATTTTTATCCAATTAATCTCTATGTTGTTTAATATGCTTATCTTCTCTATAATGGGCTGGATGTTGTCCCCCCAAAAAGAAATCAAAACCTCATTTCTGGAACCTGTGAATATTATTTTATATGGTAACATTTCTGCATATATGATAAAGGTAAGAATTTTTAGATCAGAAAGTTATCCTATATTATCCAAGTGGGCCCTAAATGTCATTACAATGTCTTTATAAAAGAAAGGCAGAGGGAGATGAGACATATAGGCATACCTCAAGAGATTTTTATGGGTTCAGTTTTAGATAACCTCAATAAAGTGAATATCATAATAAAGCAAGTCACAGGAATTTTTTGGTTTACCAGTCCATTTAAAAGTTATGTTTATACTACACTGTAGTCTATCAAGTGTGCAATAACATTATGTTGAAAATGTATATATCTTAATTTAAAAAAACACTTTATTGCTGAAAATGCTAACCATCATCTGAGCCTTCTGCGAATCATAAACCTTTTGCTGATGGAGAGTCTTGCCTTGATGTTGATGGCTGATGACTAATTAGGGTGGTTGCTGAAAGTTGGGGTGGCTGTAAAAATTTCTTCAAATAAGACAACAATGAAGTTTGCTATATTAACTGACTCTTCCTTTCCTAATTGATTTTTCCATAGCATCTGATGCTGTTTGATTGCATTTTTTCATAGCAGAACTTCTTTAGTCAGTCTTCGCAAACCCTGCTCTGTTTTATGAACTACATTTGTGATATTTTAAATCCTTTGTTGTCATTTCAACAATCTTCATAGCATCTTCACCAGAAATAGATTCCATCTCAAGAAACCACTTTCCTTGCTCATCCATAACAAGCAACTCTTCATTAAAGTTTTACATTGAGATTGTAGCAATTCAATTACATCTTCAGGCTTCATGAACCAATCTCTGTTTCAAATATTTCCTCTTCAGCATCCGCCCCTCTCTCAGCCTTCACAGAACTGAAGAGAGTTAAGTCGTTGCTCTGGATAAGGCTTTGGCTTAAAGCAATGATTTTTAACCTTATTTATCTCATGGCACACATAAACTAACTACTAAAATTCTGTGCACACCCAAAAATATGTTATGTTTTTTGCCAATCTGATAAAAAAAATTAGGTATCATTTTGGCTCACTTACAAAACAATAATAATATTAGTAATTACCTATCCTTTTTGCTCCAAAGTAATTTTTTAAATAAATTACTTACATATAAGGATTTCTGGTACCAAGAATTAATCAATCAGACACAACCTTATTACGTGACATGACTAATATGACGTGACCAACTCTATTATATGACCTATGTACTTTTGGTTCAAAACAGGGCATTTGCACCTGAAGACTATTGTGTAGACTGTTGCCATTTTTTTATTTGACAATCTTAGGGGAAAGAGGTCAGTGTTCCTGACTAAATAGTCAAGTACTACATGTTGTAAAAATTCTTATGGCACACCAATGGAAAATCCCTACCATAAAGGAATATGGTGGCTAGTTTGATCTGCTATCCAGACCACTAAAATTTTCTCTATATCAGTCATAGGGTTGTTTCTCTTTCCTATTATTCATGTGTTTACTGGAATAGCACTTTTAATTTCCTTCAAGGACTTTTCTTTTGCATTGACAACTTAGCTCACTAGCGCAAGAGGCCTAGTTTCTCCCCTATTTTGGCTTTCAACATGCCTTCCTCTATAAACTTAATTATTTCTAGCTTTTGATATGAAATTAGAGATGTGTGACTCTTCCCTTCACTTGAACACTTTTAGGCCACTGAAGGCTTATTAATTGGCCTAGTTTTAATATTGTTTTATCAGGAAATAGGGAAGCCCGAGGAGTGGGAAGACAAGGTAGAATGGCTGGTCAGTTGAGAATCGGAACACACACACTTATTCATTAATTATACCATCTGAGATGGATGTAGTTCGTGGAGCTCCACAACTATATAAAAATAATTGAAACGATCTTCATTCTAGAAGATACATACAAGATATGGTTCAGAGGCTGAGTTGAGACAAAACAAGTTTATGAAAAAGCTAACAAACATATGGGATATGTTACCAAAAGAGAATTGCTGAAGCAAAAAAACACCAATATGTTTCACTGAGACAAGAAAGTATTTACATAAAATTCAAATGAAAAATGAGAGGAAGAGCAAAACACAAGTTTAAGAGAACTGGAATACTCTCCAGCAATGTGTGCCTGAAATAGACTCATTGTTTTCATTCTAACTGAAATACAATTAAGTATTCTACGCCTTTCTTAAATATGTTTATTGTTGATAATATGTTAGATCCTTTATAATGAAAATTTGTGGACCACCCAAATCTAAATTTATCTAAAATTAACATATTACTAGAAGTAATATTCTTAGTTTACATATTTTAGATTACCATTTTTTCAATAGTAATTAGTCTTTATCTTGTGGGATAAAAGAAGAGAATTTGAGGGGATAATGCAAATTTCCCATCCCTTTGAGTAGAACTGTAATGTTATATGGAGCCACAGTCTGTTTTGAAGGAGGGTTTTGTCCTCAGACTAAAACACGTAAGAAGCTGACAGTAATTATCACACGTTGTCAGAACCAAAGAACGACAAAATTTAATTCAGTCTATCCAAAAGGAAATAACACATAATGAAATTCTTTCTTCTAGAAAGTCACTTTCCATGGACAGAGACCAATGAAAGCATTTGCTTATTGAAATTTATAGTAACCTCAATAGCAAAGCATTGTTTCTAACTATTATCCTTTGGAATATAGAAACATCTTTGTTATTTTACTCTGGAAGGGTATTTATAGTAACAGATTTTTATTTAAAATGTGACATATCTCCCAGTGGTTAGCCAGTTCAACTAGCTAGATTACAGTTCAAATAATTCATGTGCATAGGAGGCATCTCATCTTTCTGTTCTAGATGATAAAAGTATGTCATCAGTGATAGATGGGATCAAACCAGAGATGGAAGATACTTTATTTTATTCCACCAAATTATTGGTAAAAATTGAATTTCATGACCTATTAGCAATAAGCGAAAACCATATATTTACATATAGAGGACAGTACATTCATATTATTTTTACTATCTCATCTCCTCAAGCTACTATAACAGGGCGTTCCACTCTTCTCAAAACCACTACTAATTCTCTGCCAATGTTGAGTCAGTGGACATGTTAAATGACTTAATTATCTTGACCAATCTGTTGCACTGGAGGCCATGAACAATTTCCTTTTTTTTTTTTTCTAAATCCCCCTCCCCCGGTATTCACTCTCTTTTTCTTTCTCTGAATCCTCACTTCTCTGTATGCTTCCCTGGTTCCGTTTCTTTGACCATCCTATCAAATGTTGATACTCTCTAGGGTTCCATTCAAAGCTTTTTTCTTTTCTCACTCTACGCTGGGCTTCTAGATGATAATAAACATGAACATGGCTTTGACAAGTGCCCATGTGGAAACAACTCCCTGTCAGAGAGTGCTTTCTGGTGGTCTAATGTGAATGATTGTTAAAAGGTCAAAAAAAAGTATTTTCTCTCTGCTCAACAGTATTTATCTCAACAGTAAAAAAAAAAAAAAAAAAAAAGATAATAAAATAATAAAAGCTCTCCATAAATAATGAAAATAGCCTTGTCAAAACAACTTAGCAATGTAATTCAATTCAATTTAGTGCTACATGTATGGGAAAGGGCAGTGGTCAGCAAACTCATTAGTCAACAGAGCCAAATATCAACAGAACAACGATTGAAATTTCTTTTGAGAACCAAATATTTCCAACTTAAACTTCTTCTACCACCACTTCTTCAAAATAGACTCATCCAGGCCATTGTATTTTGTAGAAGAGCTACACTCAAGAGGTCAAAGAGCCACAAGTGGCTCATGAGCCGCAGTTTGCCAACCACTGGGATAGGGAAATACAGAGAAATAGGTAGCTAACCCTACTTCAAACTCTACTTTGAACTGCAAACTACTGGTATTCATAACAACCCAGAGATATTTGAGCAGTCGGTAGAGGGGTATCTGTCACGAACCAATTTGCTTGAAAAAATGAAAGTCTCATGGAAAGACCCAAACTAAGAAAAGATGGGTCAAGTTTTATCCTGTAATAAACTTATAGCACTAATGAAAACAAGTTAATTCTTACACAACATGGGATGTTTAACTAAGGTTTATTGCTTTACCAACCCATTTTCACTGTATAAATTCAAAAGAATGCTGTTGGGTTCCACCAGTTTCCAGTGCATCAGTGGTGTGCTGTGAGGGAGTACAGGTCGCAGTGGGAGAGACCAGTCATGTCCATCAGTAATGGAGGCTGGCATGCACCAGAGCAACTAGCAGAGAGACCTCACCAATGCGGTACACACTGTAGCTTAGGCAATGAGACGTAAGGATAGCAGTATATGAAATATACAGCAATATGCAATCAAAGGACCAATAGTATCTAATAAAGGCAGTGAAGTCTGGTTGAAGCAGAAGCATGTGGCAGCAATAAACAAACTCCTAGCAAAGGGGGTAGGAAGGAAACTTGGCTCACAGCAAGTATGGAAGTTTAAATAGTGATGCCCTTCACCAAAAAAATTTCATGTCCACCTTGAACTCCAGAATGTGATCTTATTTCAAAATAAGATTAATTAGGAATCTCAAGAAAAATTATCCTGGATTTAGAGTGGGTCCTAAATTGAATGACTAGATTTTCATAAGAACAATGAAAAGGAGGTTTAGACACAAAAGAAAGGGAAGTAAGTCTTGAGATGATGGAGGAAGAAATGGGAGTGTTGAAGCTATAAGCCAAGACATGTCAAAGACTGCCAGTCACCACCCAAACATGGAAAAGGCAAGGAATGATTCTGCCCTAGAGTCTTTAGAGGGAGCATGGCCCAGACAACACCTTGATTTTTTTTCTAGCCTCCAGAACTATAAGATACTAGAGGCCCGGTGCACGGATTTGTGCACTGATGGCATCCCTCAGCCTGCACTCTCTCACAATGTGGGACCCCTTGTGGGCCTGGCCTGTGGGGATCAAGCTGAAACCAGCAGTCCGACATCCCTTGGAGGAGGTAGTAGTGCGCAAAGCAGCAGATGGCCAGGGAGGAACCTGAGCCCGGGCTGGGCACCACACCACTCCAGCTCATCCCGGCTCTGCTGTGCCTGCTGCCACTGACATGGCTCAGTAGTGCTGCTTCAGAGGTGGGAGAGGCTCACACTGATGCAGCAGCGTTTACCAGCTGTGGGTCTGGTGTCTGGCACCCATTGGTCAGCTGAGCTGCACTCCCACTGTGGAAGTACACTGATCACTAGTGGGTAGATCCTGCATTGAGCATCAGCCTCCCGGTGGTCAGTGCACATCATAGTGGCCAGTCATTCAGTCAGTTGGTTGTTTGGTCACTTAGGCTTTTATATATATACTAAAGGCCCAGTGTCTGGAATCATGCACCAGTGGGTCCCTTGGCATGGCCTGCAGGGATTGGGCCAAACCTGGTAATCCAATGCCACCTGCCACTCCTGACTGTTGCTCCCAGTCATCCCAGCTCAGCTGCACCTGCCCATTAAGTCCAGATCATGAGAGGCTCGTGCCACCACAATGGCACTCGCCAGCCTTGAGCCCCGTGTCTCGCACCCATCAGTCAGCTGAGTGGTGCTCCTACTGTGGGAGCACACTGACCACCAGGGGGGAGCGCCTGCATTGAGCGTCTGCCCCCTGGGGAAATGAACAGAGCATGTGTTACTAATGAGACAGCAGTATGTGCACATCACAGACCAACACTTAGGAATCCTCAAATTACTTGCAGCAGCAAGAAGACTTTACTGATATGGGGGGGGGGGGGGGGGAGATAGAGCCTGTAAAAGCAAGTAAGGACAAGAGCTATTAAAATAGGGAGGTTGTACTGTCAAGAGAAAGTCAGCCCACTTAAGTTTTGCCTGCATTTCTCAAGCAGCACTAATTTATATTGGCTCAAGCAAAATAATGAGAAATCAAAGCTCAAATATCAAAGAAGTGATTAATAATGACCATTATTAGTAATAGTCTCTTCTGTTAATATTCAAAGAAACAACACAATGCAGTATTCATATGAAACCTTCCTTTTAAGATAATTTAACCACTCTGTGTTTCCACAAAATTAAGCTCATTGGAAAAATGAAAGAATGTGAGTCATGATAAATGGCCTTTAATTAATGTCTCATGTGAATTAATCAATTAGATAATAAAGATACAGAAAAGGCACAGTAGCTTGCATAGCTCACATTGTTATTTTAATGAAACAGAACATTTTCAACATGTTCTTACATGATCAATTTGCACTTTCTAGGAAAAAAAAATACATTTTCATGGAACGAAATTAATCCCATTTCATTCAGTAAAAATGGGAAAGCAATAGCACAGTTTTGAGGAAAAACTATAAAAAGTGTCAACTCTACCTACATGACATGAGCTAGATTATCGAACACTCTGCATCCCAGATTCCTCATCAATCAGTTAATGTTACTTTTCATTCTCACAAACTATGATTCCAGGAACCACATAAAAACAAAACACTATTTTACCCATTTTTCAACAAAAATGAAGCAGTTGATATATATATAAGATATATATGTGTATATAGCCTATAACGTATATGTAATAGATGATGATATTCAGATATATAAATGTTAACACTGAAAATGGATATATAATATTTCATTAAACACATATTATGAGTGTCTACAGTGTCTAGCCACTATTTAGATGTATCAGAATTTAATGCTCTAACCAGCTTGGCTCAGTGGATAGAGCGTCGGCCTGCAGACTCAAGGGTCCCAGGTTCGATTCCAGTCAAGTGCATGCATGTACCTTGGTTGCAAGCACATAACCAATAGGAAATGTGCAGGAGGCAGCTGATCGATGTTTCTCTCTCATCGATATTTCTAACTCTTTATCCCTCTCCCTTCCTCCCTATAAAAATCAATAAAATATATATATTTTTAAAAATTTATTCAAGTCTATTTTGGCCAATTATATTGATTCACTTGTTTATTATCATAAAACTGAGATAAAAACTCATGTATATAAATCTTTTAGATAATGTATTTTTATTTTTCTAAGAGCATTATCTTAGAAGTAGAATGCTTGATCAAAAAGTACTTAATTGCCGAGACCGGTTTGGCTCAGTGGATAGAGCGTCAGATTGCGGACTGAAAGGTCCCAGGTTCGATTCCGGTCAGGGGCATGTACCTTGGTTGCGAGCACATCCCCAGTGAGGGGTGTGCAGGAGGTGGCTGATCGATGTCTCTCTCTCGTCGATGTTTCTGACTTTCTATCTCTCTCCTTTCCTCTCTGTAAAAAATCAAAAAAATATATATTTTTTAAAAAGTACTTTATTAGTACATATATATTATATACACTACAGGCCCGGTGCATGAATTTGTGCACCAGTAGGGTCCCTCAACCTGGCCTGTAGGATTAGACCAAAACCAGCTCTCTGACATCCCCTGAGGGTTCCCAGATTGTGAGAGAATACAGGCCAGGTGAGAGACCTACCAGTGCACAGTTGGGGCCAGGGAGGGATGCAGAAGGTTGGCCAGCAGGGGAGCAACCATGGGAAGACTCCAGGGCAGGTCTGGTCCATCTCGCTCAACCCTGATCGGCCGGACCCCAGCAGCAAGCTAACCTACCAGTCAGAGCGTCTGCTCCCTGGTGGTCAGTGCACATCATAGCAACTGGTTGACCTGTCAACTGTCTGCCCTCTGGTGGCCAGTGTACATCATAGCAAGTGGTTGAGAGGCTTTAGCATATCATTAGTATATTACACTTTGATTGGTTGAATGGACTGGATGACTGGACTCTTAACATATTAGGCTTTTATTATATAGGATGGTGGGGCAAAAGTGGGTTTACAGTTGTTCATATGGAAAATAATACAATAATTAAGAGATAATATAAGAATAAACTCTGTTTCACGTACTCTCAACTATAAACCTATTTTTGCCCCATCGTGTAGGTATGTATGTGTATATACATATACAGAATTCTGCAAAGACTGTATGAAATGTTTAAAGATGCTGTATCACTATCTCTTACCAACACTATGTATGGTTACCTTTAAAAAAAATCTGCCAAACTTTCCATGCAATTTGTTTATCTTCTTCTGATATCATTTCACTCCATTTTTCTGTTTTTTTCTCTCAGCATGTCTTACTTTTCCCATTTTCCAACCCTCTTCATTTGAGGGCCTTGAATTCTGTTAAGTATATCAAATAGTCTACAACATTTGTTTTTCGTTTTTTTGTTTTTTTCCTGAACTTGAAGTACATCCCTTTCCTCTGAACCTTCAGGTAATATTTTCTTTCCTTTGAACTATAGTATTTTTAAAATAGACTCTATATTGATTTCTTCTCCTTTACTGATCCTTAAATGAGGCAGTAGCTATCAGGATTCAATCATCCATCCCTCTTCTTAGTTTAGATCTACTATTGTAAATTTGGCCACAGGGGACACTTGAAATGTCTGAAGACATTTTTGATTGTTGCAATGGGGAAAGGAGCTGCACTACTGACTTCTAGTGAAGGGAAGAGACATGGCCAAATGCACAGCCAAAAATGCACGGCCCAGCCCCAAACAAATAATGTTTCCACAGTCAAAAGCATCAATGGGGCCGAGATTGAGAGACCTGGTGTTAAAAGCCCCGCTGATCGTTACTTCCACATGTCTAACTCACAGTATGTTACAGCCATTCATTAACATACTACTTGTTGTGCTGAGGTGCATATTGCTCCTAATCCTACTGTTTGGTTCTCAGACTCTCTAAACTAGCAGAGCATATGATAAATTATATTTCCCTATTTCCTTACTTTAGTGCCACTATTATTCTAGGCTATACTATAGAGAATATAAATCAAAATATGCCTGTTGTCACAACCAGTCCACCCCTTATGTCTTGATGAAATGTGTTCTGGAATTTCGCTTCTAAATATTTAGAGAAATATGTCTACCTGAAAAATCAGCAGCGACTTTTTGGAATGAGTTGGCTGGTTTAATGGTTGCTATAGAATCTGGGTCTCTGAGTCAAGGAAATGCAGGGAAAAAGCAAAAATGCCTTTCTGCCTCTGCCTGGCTCAATTTTCCTCAATTCAGTGTACCTGCCTTGTTTATGGGGTTCAATTTTAGGTTTTGCATTAGGTTACACATTAGTCTTGGTTCTTAGCATTACTGTTATTTTTGGCCTTGGTAAGCTGCATGATAGATATTTTCATGGGATTTTGGAAGAATCTTTAATAGAGGCTGCAACAAATACATGAGTATGAATCAAAGCCTAAACTATGCTTTTCAGTTATCAACAATAATTGATTAACTGAAGTAAAAGGATATTACTAATCTTTCTTTGCTATTCTTCACTTACTTTTCCCTAAAAGCATCACAAGATGGATTCAGAAGTATGTTAATGAAATACTCATTAATAAAGTTTACAGAAGAGTATCTACATATTTGTAAACTTTTACAAAAGTGAATGACATCAGAGTTGTAGGAGTTTATCTGTTTACTCATTCTTTCAAACAGCAATATATTTATTATTAGTTTAACTATAAAACTATATTAAACATTAATTAATCTAAGGAAAATACATAACATACCACTTGTCCTTAGGACGTTATGATTTTTTTTTAATATACTTTATTGATTTTTTACAGAGAGTAAGGGAGAGTGATAGAAAGTTAGAAACATCAATCATGAGAGAAAAACATGTACTGGCTGCCTCCTGCACGCCCCCTACCAGGGATCAGCCCGTAACCCCGGCAGGCTGGTAGGTAACTATTGATACCCTGACCAGGAATCCAACCAGTGACCTCTTGCTTTATAGGTTGGTGATCAACCATTGAGCCACACCGGCCGGGTAAGAATACAAGTATTAAAACAAGGTCTTGCCTTCTCAGCAACTGTCATATTTATCTTTTCATTTATATACTAGCCATCCATTTATTCCTTTCTCCTTATCCTGAATCGTGCACAGTAAAAATTTAAGTATTTGCTGAGTAAGTAACTAAAAGAATTAGAAGATAAATAAGTGAAAGTTTCTAAAATGAGAGCATTGATATATTGTCTTCCAGCTGAACTGGGAGAACGGGGGACCGGACCAGGAAACAACATGAATTATAATTTGGCTGGAATGCTGGGAGCCTGTATTAGAACACAGTGTTCACCCGGGGGACTGGTGAGAAATTAACATTTGACAGTTAGGTTGGCTCTGGTGGATGACAAATCCAGGCATCGCCACTTAGCCTTTGTATATTTACTAATGGGAACCACTGAGGATTCCCCAGAAAGGGGTGTGATCTAAAAGAACTGTGTGAAAATTAATGTGGTGATAGGGAATAGGTTGGATTTGGTGAAGGCTTTGAAAAATCACCATGGTGGTTGAAATCCCAAGGTCCCCTGCGAGAAGTAACTGGCATAGCTTGGGAGGTTTCCTCTCATCAGGAAACTTCCAAAGGCAGACAGCACTAGGAGTCTCCGCTTTCTTAGCACCTATTCAATTGCACTTTGGCTTGAAATGTGCTCTTGAATATCCATAATTCCCTACCAGCCAAATGCAATGTCCTTTCCTTTGCCTTATTCTCCCTCTCCTTCTTGAAACACTTCCTTTGGATTTTGTTTCTCTCCTGGTCCACCTACCTCTCAGATCAATCTTTTCCTCTCTTCTGGCTCTTCTTTCCACTTCCCACCCCTGCATGTTGGTATTTTTCTAGGTCTCGTTCTTAATTCTTTACTCTCTGTAAGCCTTTTTTTCCCTCCTTTCATCCATTCTTACGCCGTGAACTAAATCTCTACATGCATGATCTAAATCTCCAACAGCTTTAACACATCCACTCTAAGCTGCAACTGCTCTTCTGAATTTTACATTACTTGTAGTTGTTCTGAGAATGCACTCTGTGTGAATATAATCATTTTCTTCTCTAAATGTCAACACACTTCTCAGTCACAAGGACTAAATAAATGTTCCTTTTCTCCCTCTTAAATGAGTTGGCAAATCCTGTTGATTCTTTGTTCACATTCACTCCCATCCAGTCCCTTCACCAATCTGCATTGTTTCTACCCCTGTTTAAACCCTTATTGTTTCAAATTTCACATCCAGACCCTGATTGTCAAATCCAGGCAAAGCGGTGGGGGGAGAATACACAAAATTATATTTTAGAATTCAGAAATAAAATATTATAACTTCCATCTATCTAGCCTCTGCATATTGCTACAAGAGTGACCTTAAAGTGACTAATATCATATACCCCTTGTACATCTTTCAATGAAAGCTTTTAAAATATTGTGCAAAATCCACAGCTAATATGAAAGACTGTTCATGATGTGGTTACTGTTCCACTCCTAGACTACACACTCACCACATGCCCTTCACTCAATCATGGGTAGCCTTTGCAATTCTCCTATTCTCTCTTTCCTCATCCCCCTTATTTATCTGCCTGGTACACGCCTAATGGCTCCAGGGTTAAATACATGACAGGCCTGGCCATTCAAAGAACAACTTCCTCCTGACCACAGTGATTGGCTTCTAGAAAAACACTGACAAAAGCTGAAATAAAGAGGATCTCCAGAGAACTTTTGTTATAATGTTCAGGAATGTACCACTGAGGTTGTTTGTCTGGTAGACAGACAGATGGGGGATACTGAGGTTCTATCTACCACCACTTGGAAGAAATCTGGCTAAAAACACTGAAGAAAATGGAAAAGAGACGAAGGGAGATGCCTGACCACAGAACAATAGTGGACGTTTAAGCCGGTCTGAGTCTATCTCCTTTTGTCTCAACTGAAAGCTGGTAGGACTTACTGTAAGGGGTCTCTGCCGCCCTCTGGTTAGTTTTTCTCATCCTTCTGTGATGCACACTACTATTTCTCTGCTCCAAGTATCACTCATCTGCTAATAGAGTTAGATAAACATCGGAGACTTTCAAAAAATCTAGGGAGAAATTTTATAGCTTTGGCAAAATCCAAAATTAGTTTTCTATAATAAAGGTCTCCATTGAGATTTAGAGGGGGTGGGGTGAGATCAAAATAAAGGTGAAGGATCCTCAAGTATTTCTTGACAAATCCAAGTTTATAAAAGAAAACTCAGCACAATTGAATGCCTTCAACATTCTTCTTCCTATAGCTGAGTTTCAGGGGGCACTCAGTCAGCTTCACGGAAAGCGAGGGCCTGCCATCAGGATCGGATGTTAGAGCACTGGGCGAAAACAAATAGGACTGAAAAGATGAGACTCCATTTTTCCCCTCCAGTGCTAAAAAGTACTGACCCTTCTTAGTCATGGAATTATGCAGAAAATAAATGTGCCTCTAGAAAAATATTTAGTTCTATTATAGCTAAATTTTATGGGAATCTTGTAATAAGTATTTTTAAAACAAAAGTCAAAAGAAAGCCAAATCCAAGTTGGACTTTCGGTAACTAAAAAAAAAAGACCCGAGTTAACATTCATAGTGGGTCACTCAATTCCCCTCCTCTGGTCCTCACCTAATACCCTGATTCCCACTTCTTTTTACTGGCCCTGGATCCTTCTCAGCTCGCTCAGACAGCTCTCTCCTCTTCTGAGCTGTCCTGACCTAACCCGAATGTGGTGCAAATAGAACTGAACCATGTATATGAACAGAACACCCAGCCAGGTTTGACTAGTTGGAAATTCATTCATTCTCTAAAAAATAAATTGAATCTTGTTTTTTAATGGTGGCATCTCGTTTTACTCAAAAGGTAAAAATCTACTTTGGCCTTCTGTCTGGTGACCATTAAATGGAGAGTAAGACTCTTTCAGGGAAATGACACAAAGACGTAGCTACACTTAATACGTGAAATATACACATAATTCCCATAAACATTATAAAACAAACATATAAAAGCTTTATGGGAGGAAGGGAGGGAAACAGGGAAGTCTGAAACTATTTTTAGTAAGGCAGCCAAGGGTCAGTTTTGAGCGAGAACAAGAAAACTTTTGTAACCAAAAAGACTAACAGGTGACATGTAATGATGTTAGGCGGGATGATAGAATGTATCTTTAAAAACCCTTTTTGAAGACTAGGACTCTTGAGTAAACCGAATTTAAGTTGAAAATTCTGTCTCTTGTTATCATAGACTTTCAGTTTTCAAAAGCTATCATCAAAGTGGAGTACTTCAGATTGATCATTTAGATCTTCCAAGAACACAGAGAAAAAAATTAGAAGTTAATTGGTTTTTAATTCACCTAGTACAAGTTTAAGAAAGGTAATTTGTCATTTTTGATCTGTCTTTGCTTATGGGCATGGCAACTAGAGAAGAATTATGGCAAGAAATACAGAAAATGATAGAGAGAGGAAATTGCTTTTCAGTCTTCTTAGTTTTTTGCATCAACATTTTTTGTTATTGTTGTTTGCAAGCTTTATTGCCCTATTCACATTTATGCTTGTCAGCAAATTTCCCTTGGCTACATTCAAAAGGCAGCTGTTCATCCACAGTCCCCAATGAATAACGAATATATCAAAGCCAATTCTTGGCCCGGCGACATGATCTGATTTCTAGAAGAGGTGCCAGCTTCCTCCTTTTAAGAGACTCACATTGTGTCACTTGGATCCAGTCAGCTTACATATTTATTTATTTTTTCAATTAACTATTACTGTATTCCAAAGGCAATACTGGAAAAGTAGGATAATCATTGTAGAGAATTGAAGGCTCAAAGCAACTAGTCATATAATTGTTTACACATCTCTATAGATATAGATTGTCTATAACACCTTAAAATCAGCATGACGCAGATTATTCCCTGGAAGCATATACTATGTATTACAGATGTAGTACCCTTGTGGAAAAAAAAAAAGAGAGGCAGAGTGATCGATAATTTAAAACAGGAACAAGCAACTAACAAAAACTAGCTCATACCATATATCAAGAGCTATTTTGATACGGGAACACCATTAGCTACAAAAATGTTCTACCAACAAAGATTAGGATTCAGCTCCCGAAGTAATGCTTGAAATGACATTCTGAGACAGATGACAGAGGACGGGAGCAAGCAGACTGCCCAAGACTTACGTTTCCATGTTAACTGACCCATGTGAACATAAAGTGTAAACATGGCCTGTGCATATCCCAGGAAACGAACTTAGAGACATTTTTAAAAAGACGGTAAACAAAGTTTTGCAACAAGTGTTAAAATGATTTCAAAGGACAAAGTTATTGAAGAATGTTGTTTCCTTTAAGGAGAAGGCAGATTTTTAAACTGAAAATAAGCTTTGCTAATTAAAAAAAAAAGTCATAAAGTATAAATAGGTCACATTTTGTTGGAGAATGCTCTCTAGAGAGAAAAGTGTCAAGATCTAGTAGCCCCACATCAGAAAAGTTAAGAAAAATATACTGATTCCAAAATGCACCTCTCTGCATCATAGTAATTTCTTAACATGCATTATAATTTTTTATTATTACTTGCTTAAGGGTCTGTCTTCTCTTTTGCATTGTATACATACTTCCTGAGGACATGAGACTTGACACATAACAAGTGCATCCTAAATATTTGTTAAATAGGCATGCATGTGGAAAAGCATGGCTCTTCTTCAATTCAACAAGCTTAGTGAAGTCAACAATTCCT
This sequence comes from Lasiurus borealis, assembly GCA_004026805.1. Lineage (NCBI taxonomy): Eukaryota > Metazoa > Chordata > Mammalia > Chiroptera > Vespertilionidae > Lasiurus > Lasiurus borealis. The sequence goes on from PVJN01002216.1 coordinate 89,296, forward strand.
CAGTTTACCCAGTTGAGAGTTCTACCACTTTAAATTTTTGAAAAGCACTCGCTGTTCTAAATAATTATGGTATTACTACTGGGACAATATGGTGACATTTATAATTTTGCTAACAGAAAAGGTCAATACCCATCGGTTACACGGAAATACTGAATCAGGTATGTATTTCATTAGCAACGTTTGCTTTTTTAAAAGTTCCTGTAAAACTATCCTGGATAATGATGACACCCATTTTCCCAAGGCAGATTATATGACAATTATACAACAAATCAGCAGTGCGGATGAGTCCTCAATTATTCTGATGGATTCTAACTACCCAGATCCCTTATAAGAGGCTTTTATTGAAGTATACTCCTAAACTTTCCTGGAATCCAGGCTCTTTTAACTTCAAAGTTCCCAGGGTACACTAGAGACTATGTTTATCAGAAGTCACAGACTTGAGATATGTGGCCAATAGTTACAAACAGATGGGTAAGTCTTTTATGCACACTAAAGATACCATGAATTATCAAGATTATAACATCTTTACTCTCTCTGTAGTTTATTTTCCCCTCTTCCCATCTTTGCCCATATACCGTAAATCCCTCAGTGATAGAACCGAGTCTGGCTTTGAAATACAAAGAAGGTGAAATAACAGCACTTCAAATACTTCATCTACAGTTTGTCTTTGTAAAATTACAAGTCTTCAGTTTGTACATATTTCCTGAACGAATGTGTCAACTTATCATCTATTAAACAGCCTCTGCTTATTGCATCACATCAATTGGTTGTGAGATATAAATGCAGTAACAGACACCCAGATAATAACCGTTAATCCCCAGTGAGTTATGTGCCACTTTCTACATTAGATATACTTGTCAATTACACAGAACATAAAATTAGTTCTATAATACCCTATGATTGCAGTGATAAATCCGGACCAACCCAACGCTAACATAAATGTGGCCTACATCAGATGCAGGTACAGAAAGACACACTAAATACTAGTTAAAGAGCATTAACAGAGCATTGCCAAGTTAAACTAGAGCCCTTTAATAACAGCATTTGCTATTCTGAGGTATCATATTAAATATAGTTAATTTTCCTTAAAACAATCTTATGAAGTACACAGTATTATTTTTATCATGCTTTATGTATAAGAAGAAAGTGGGGGGTCAGAAATGGTATGGAGCATTCCTGAGGTCACACTGGAAATAGTAAAGCTGGGCCCATTCTTTATTAGTCATTTGGCTATTCTGTGTCCCTACTACATGTTCCTTATTCATATATCCTAGGCATATAGAGAAGTTTTATCTACATTATCCACTCTACCTGGAAAAAAAATTCTACCCAACATACATAGCTGAGTTTTTGTTTTGTTTTGTTTTTTTGTTTTTGTTCTTGGAAAAACTAAAATCCATATTCTTATCCACTATACCAGATCTCTCAAAAAAAAACAAAAACAAAACATGAGCACCAAGTATCTCATCAATCCCTCCACCCCCTCCCCACATTAAAAAGAGCGGCAGGGCTTCCTAAGCCACTAGCCCTCCTAGTGGTCTCTGGAATCCTTTTGTGTAAGGATCTTGATTTGAAAGGATTCATTTCTCTGGACCAGCCTTAGGAAACGTGAACCCAGTAATGTCTCTTGGATAGCTTCATAGCGTCAAGTGGCACTTGCCTGACACAATACGGTTATCTCATCATTAATCATTTTGTATCCTGCCATAGGGTAATATCTTGGACCTGTCTTATAAAAAAAATAATAAGTGTCGTTGAAAATAGAGCAAAAGAGGAGGAAAGACTAATGCTATTGCTTTGTCTGATGGGAGAACACTTAATATACAGTGTGTGTGTGTATGTATATATATGTATATACATACACACACACACACGTAGTATGTGTGTACACATGCACATGTGTGTGGTTGATTTCAGAGAGGGTGTGAGAAATAGAAGCATCAATGTTGACAGAGAATCATTGATCAGCTGCCTCCTGCATGCGCCTCACTGGAGTGAGCCACACCAGCTAGGCTAGAACACTTTTTATTTAACACTTATTAGTCCCATTTGGAGACTATGGAAAACAACTGTTATCATTATTCAGTTTCTTTAAGAAACAATTTTAAAATGGACTCAGGTAAAAATGATTTAGTCTGGGTTCAAACTGATGACAAATTCAGAATTAGATAGTAGAGAAACCATTTACTAAGTTTTAAATTTTGCATATCACATCTGAAGGATGAGGTATTCATTTGAAATATGAAGCTATGGAGGGAGAGCCACTTATTTAAACTATTTTTATAAGGAAAAGGCCAGGAATTCCGTAAGAGCCAAGAAAGTGCTAAGCACTAAATAAGGTTCAATGAAGGCTTAATTGCTGAACTCAGTCTCAGTCAACCAATGAAATAAAAATATGGGGTTGCCCTAGGAGGTTTGGCTCAATAGATAAGAGAGACAGCCTGTAGACTGAAGGATCCTGGGTTCAATTCCAGTCAAGGGCACAAGCCCCGGGTTAGGGCTGGGTCCCCAGTGTGGGGCGTGCAGGAGGCAGCCAATCAATGATTCTCTCATTGATGTTTCTACCATATATCACTCTCCCTCTTTCTTCCTTTTGGAAATCAAATACGTGTGTGTGTGTGTGTGTGTGTGTGTGTGTGTGTGTGTGTGTGTGTGTTTAGAACTAGTACTTTTTTTTTCCAAAAAATATTGAATAAAAAGTGCTTCCATGTCAGACAAATATTGCAATAGAATCCATATTTCCTCTTCTGCTCCATTTTCAACAGTGGGAATGCATTATTTCCACCTGTTTAAAAATCAGGAGTCTCCTGGTTTGTGGTGCTAATATGTGTTATTGACAGGACGGCTCTGAATCCTCAGCGCCACCTTAAATTACTTCAAAGATATGAGAGGTTTGGACAACCACGGAGAGAGTAGGAAGCTGGTCTGCCTAAATGCCCAGAGTCTTCAATCTTTTTTTAATTGGAGATATATCTCTGCTTGTGATTAGAGCTAAACAAAAATCTAACTCTTAAGAATAACAACAACAAAATAGTGCAAATGCTTCCCAGGGGAATATTTATATAATTGAAAGACCGAACTGTTTGCAAGAATTTCAGATGTACTTGTTACCTAGAAACACATAAATAAACTGTAAATACAGTCCAATGTTGTTCATTAAAAAGCTACTGTGAAGTTATAATTCTTATCTTTCTGTTAAAGAAAATTTTTGCCTAGGCAGTTTGACTTCAAATCACTACATGTTATTAAGCAATATAAGTACATTTCTCCAGAATGCAAGAAAATAACTACATGTATTAAGCAATATAAATACATTTCTCTAGAATGCTTACTGCTTTATTATTTAAATTTTTCACTAATGTTGCCTCTCAGTTCCAATTAATGAGATTTTTTTTTAAATGATCAGAATAACCAACAAAACATGAATTCAGTAGGGTTTGGGAGGGTGAATGAAATTGCTTAATGGACTGAAGAACATCAATTGCTTAATTATACAAAATACATTGAGCTGAAACAATATCACTCAGTTTCTATCAAATCTCCCATCAACAGAAATAGAGGCTTTCTGGCGGCTTAGAAAAAGGCTTTTCCCAGATTTGGGAGAACTACAAGATGTTTGGATATGAACAATTGGTATGAACTGAATGCATGAGAAATAACAGCGACAACATTTTGAATGACCCCAATATCAAAGGATAACTTTTGTTGAAACATTCGATAACTAATTAATGAAAAAATGAGTATGCACATAATTCCTGGGCACTAAAATATTTAGGAAAGTTAGTCTGAATATTTTATGTCATGGACGATGGCTGATTTATATGTTTTACAGTAGTAACTGATTGTTTATGTTTAAATTAAAATATATTAAGCCAGTGGTTGGCAAACCGCAGCTTATGAGCCACATGTAGTTCTTTGGCACCTTGAGTGTGGCTCTTCCACAAAATACCATGGCCTGGCAAGTCTATTTTGAAGAAGTAGCATTAGAAGAAATTTAAGTTTAAAAAAAAATAGTTCTCAAAGAAATGTCAATTGTTGTACTGTTGATATTTGGCTCTGTTGACTAATGAGTTTACTGTCCACTGTATTAAGCATACTTTCAAACACTCAATTTTAAAGTCTAAAATTAAATTTATATCTAAAGATAACATTGCAGTCTATAGTGATGATTCTTTTAATACCTTTTAACTAATGCCCTATTATAACAACAAAAATATCATTAAAGAATTATTATTCATTGTGACCTTAGTCTTTGCAAGATCAAGACAGACTATCAAGGTCACCCTCAACAATATAAACCCATGTGTCCAGTTTCTAATTTGACAGCACACGGTTAAGTAGAGGATTTGCAACGTTGCAAAGAAGAAAAAAAATGGGAAGAAAAGGGTAGCCTATGTAATATATTCTATTATTTTCCCAACCTATATAATAAAGAGCTAATATGCAAATGGTTGTCACACTCTCATGGCATCATGTGGTAACGGCTCAGTCAGGCAACACTAGGATGAGAGGAATGGGGACCAGCCAGGCATAAATGAGTTTGCAAGAGAAGAATGGGCCCAGCCAAGCACAAGTGAGCTCATGAGAGAGGAATGGGGACCAGCCAGGCTGTGGCTCAGAAGAAGGACAAGCTGCCTGCCCCACGGTCCTGGGCGTCAGCAGCTGCACCTCTGCTTGTGCCCTGGGAGAAGGACAAGCCACCTGCCCCACAGTCCCGGGGGCCGTGCCTGTGCATGTGGCCTGGGAAAGGGACAATCCATATACCCCATGGTCCCCACGGTCCCGAATGCCAGCAGCTGCAGCTGCAGACTGGGAGAAGGACAAACCTCTTGCCCCACGGTCTCTGGTGCCTGTGGCTGCAGCCCAAGTAAAGCCATCCACCCACAGTCCCCTGTGGCTGCGGTCAGCCTGGGTGAAGCCAGCCTGGGTCCTGAATGCCTGTGGCCAGCCAGAGAGAGGGAAGCCTGGGTCCTAGGTACCTATGATCAACCAGAGGAGGAGAATCCTGGGTCCCAGGTGTGGGGTGAGACAGAGGTGGTTAGGGGTGATCATGCCAACAGGGGGGCAGTTAGGGATGATCAGGCCAGTAAAGCAGCAGTTAGGGGTGATCAGGCAGATAGGAAAAGGTGATTAGAGGCAATCAGGCAGGCGGAGTGGTTAGGGACAATCAGGCAGGCAGGCAGAGGAGTTAGGGGCAATCAGGCAGGCAGCCAAGCAGTTAGGAACTAGTGGTCCTGTATTTTGAGAGGCAGTTGGACATCCCCCGAGGGGTCCTAGATTGGAGAGGGTGCAGGCCAGGCTGAGAGATACTCCTCCCCCATGCACAAATTTCATGCACCAAGTCTCTAGTATATAATAATGAGATTTTTTAAATTTTTTAATGTTTTTATTGATTTCTTACAGAAAGAAAGGGAGAGAGATAGGGAGCTAGAAACATCGATGAGAGAGAAACATCAATCAGCTGCCTCCTGCACACCACCCACTGGGATGTGCCCACAACCAAGGTAGTTGCCCTTGACCAGAATCAAACCTGGAATCTTTCAGTCTGCAAGCCGATGCTCTATCCACTGAGCCAAACCAGTTTCAGTGAGATATTTTTTTAAAAAACATTGAGAGGAGAAAAATAAAACATATCCCTCTAACAAATCTCAGATGGGTAATAGGGACTGCAACAATATTTACACCACCACTGTCCAATAGAATTTTCTGTGGTGATAGAAATGTTTTAGAACTACAGAAATCTTTCAGTTCTTCTTTCAGTATCACTAAAGAATTGAACATTTAATTTTATTTAATTTCATAGCCACATGTGTCTAGTTGCTTATAATTCAACATTAGAATTCTATATATGTTTGCCATATTTTATTGAATATCTGAAATATACAGTATGGGAATCCTGTCCATATGTTAGGTTTTGTTGCATAAATAATCCCAACACCACAAGTGACTACAGATGATTTTTTTATCATGTGTCATACTGTCTTCATCATTTGCTCCAGGCTGAAGGGCAGCCTGTCCCTAGTGCACTGACAGCCTCATGACAGAAAGGAAGAAAAGAGAAACTTGACTGTAATCTGGCTTTTTAAAATTTATATTTCAAAATAATTCATGTTCCTTCACCCACATTTTATTGGGCAAAACAAGTGTGGCCTCCCTTTATTTCAAAAGAATGTCACACAGCCAAGCTGATGTCTATGGGATGAGGCAATATTCCTCCTCCAGGGAACAGTAGAAAATATTTCCAACAATGCTGTATTAAAATCTAGCACAAGAATAACATTTTGCATTATAGAGTCAGTGAACTATATAGTTGCGGGACATTTTCCTTTACACTATTCACCAGATAGTCAGGATATAAAATGTCTTAAATCCTGTAAAGATCGAGAGAAACCAAGATGGCAGCATATGGTATACACCTCTACGTGCTGCCTCTCAGAACCAAACCAAAATTACAACTAAAAGACAAAACGTCTTATCACCCAAAACCACGGGAAAGCTGGCTGAAGAGAAGTTCTACAATTAGAAGGAAAGATAAAAGATCATTGAGATGTGCACAAGTACAGAAAAGCTGAAATCAAATTTCTGGTGAGACTCTGGGGACCAAGACTCCTATGAGGAGAAGCTGGACTGTCTGCCCTCCAGTCGGAAAGTGAAGGTGGCTTTCTTGCAGAGGTGCATGCAGTAATCATTGTTTATTGTCTTGGATGTGGGGCACAGGGACACAAAAACTCAGAGATGCAGAGATGGCTGACTGGCAGCCATCACTGTTTGCCACTCCCTAGACTAGTGACTCCCTGAGGCCCCACCCCGCATAATTTACAAACCCATCCAAGCTCTGTGCAGCGGCTTTTGCATTTAAATGGCCTGACCTATCACAGCTTAACCTAACAAACTGCAGCTCTGATCAGACAGCAGGAAGTTTAAGGAGAGTTGGGGTAGATAAGAGATTAACCAAAGGACTTATATGCATGCATATAAGCATAACTAATGAACACAGACACTGAGGGATTGGGGTATGCCTGGGAGGGTGGGGCAATGGGGAGATATGTATACAAGTAACACAATAAAAATAAATAAATAAATAAAACCTCCAAACCCCACTCAGAGGAGAAATCTGCAGTTCTCGCTGTAGTTCCTGCTGAGTGGTCTCAGACAGTAGCTGACCTTCACCCCATTGGAGATATAGAAGCCAGTGTACCAAGTAGTCAGTGTGAGATGACATCAGATTTCAACTCCTTACATCCATAAGTGACACATTCAAAAGGCAGACTCAGTGAGCACCAAAGCCCCATAAGGTTATCTCCAGGACAGCAGTTCTTCCATCAAAGACACAATGGATCCTCATAGGCAACTAGCCTGGAGGTCAATTCTCCTAGTGTACCAACAGCAACCAAGGCTTAACTACAAGACTTTGTGCTCAGCCCACAAAAAGGTGCACCAAGAGTGTCTACCTCAGGTGATAAGGGAGGCTGAACCACTGGGCCCTATAGGTCACCTACCATAGAAAATCACTCCATCAATACAGAAAAGCATCAAAATATGGAGACACAGGATCATGTCACGAATGAAAAAGAAAGCAAACTACTGGACATAGAGTTCAAAACCACAATTATAAAGTAACTCAAGAATCTTCTAAAAACTTCTGAGGAAATTAGTGAGACCTTTAAAGATCTTAATGAGAATGCCAAAAGATTGGAAAAGGATCAGTCAGAAATTAAGCATACACTATCTGAAATAAAGACTATACTGAAAATCAATAGTAGATCAAAGGACCAAGAATCAAACCAAAGATCTGAAATATGAGGAAACAAAAAACACCCAACCAGAAAAACAAAAAGAAAAAAGAATGCAAAAATATGAATATATTGTAAGGAGCCTCTGGGACAACTTCAAGAGTACCAACATCCGAATTATTGGCGTGCCAGAAGAAGAGAGAAGCAAAATATTGAAAACCTATTAGAAGAAATAATGACAGAAAACTTACCCTACTTGGTGAAAGAGATAGACTTACCAGTCCAGGAAGTGCAGAGAACCCCAAATAAGAGAAATCCAAAGAGGATCACACCAAGACACATCATAATTAAAATGCTAAGGGCAAAAGAAAAAGAGAGAATCTTCAAATCAGCAAGAGAAAAACAGTTAGTTACCTACAAGGGAGTACCCATACGACTGTCAGCTGATTTCTCAATAGAAACGATGCAGGCCAGACGGGAGTGGCAAGAAATATTCAAAGTGATGAACAGCAAGAACCTACAACCAAGATTACTTACCCAGCAAAGCTATCATGTAGAATTGAAGGTCAGATAATGAGCTTCACAGACAAGAAAAAGCTAAAGGAGTTCACCAACACCAAACCAAAATTACTATATGAAATGCTGAAAGGTATTCTTTAAGAAGAGGAAGAAAAAGGTAAAAAATTATGAACAACAAAATGACAACAAATACATACCTACCAACAAGTGAATCTAAAAATCAAGTGAATAAAAAATCTGATGAACAGAATGGACTGATGAATATAATAGAATCAGGGACATAGAAAGGGAATGGACTGACAATTCTTGGGGGGAAGGAGGTGTGAGAGGTGTGGGAAGAGACTGGACAAAAATCATACACCTACGGATGAGGGCAGTGGTGGGGGGTTTGGGCATAGAGTGGGGTGAGGAAATAGGTGGAGGAGAGATGAGGAGGGGAGAGAAACTTCTATAATAATCTGAACAATAAAGATTTATTTTAAAAAATCTTGTAAAGATTGCTTTCCCAGCTACCTTCCCATAATAATATTGTAATAACAAAAAGCATTTTAAAAAATAATAAAACTCAGCAGCAGTAGAAACAAGAATAGCACTAACACCAGCATTATGGAGTCAATGAACTATACAGTTGAGAAAAGAGCATTGAGACGTGCACTGCCCGAGGTACTGTGCGTGCCTGGCTGCCCTCAATTCTCTCACCAGCTCAGGCCGGTGTCATTTCCCTGAGCCCCGAGACAAGAGAGAACACAGAGGCTCGGTCCTGCAGCCAGAGGGCTAGGAAACTGCATCACTCAATCACATGGCAGATGGCTTGGACAGGACCGACCTAACCTCATTCTGGTTCTACATTCCCTGTTACCCCTGTGTCTGGCATCAAGGCTGCTCTTTATTAACTGTAATGTTAGCATTTAGAGGTACCTACAGTGCAAATGTTCCCTGGTCACCTCTAACTTGCACTCCTCATCCTCTATCTCTCTACATTCCAACATTCTAAACAGCCCAGTGTAACCATTACATAACCATATCTGCCCCTGGGAAGAAGACACTAAATCAATCTTCTCATCACCTTAGAAAATGTGCACTTCTAGGGCCTATTAACTACCTTTCATTAGCTGTTCAGCCTGACTTCAAAAATGGACTGCAATCTACTAGAATATTTGTAGTACCTACAACTGGAAATTGGAGATGCCCTCCATCTAGATGTCGTCCAGTCTAGATGTCCTGAAAAGATGGTGAGGGGATGGTCCCAAGGAATTAATAGCATCAGAGAGCTTAGCAAGGTTGGTGATTAAACAATGAGCAAGCTAGAAACAGCTTTCCGAGGGTGTAGCCAGCTAGATGATGCTCTCTGGCTAAATGAAGAGTTAGACACAGAAAGGAAATGAGGGCAATGAAAATAATACCTCATTAATTACTGAACACCCTGGACAATGTGCTAAACTGCTGCTTACATCAGCTTTAGGATGGAGGCATTATTTATCTTCATTTTATAGACGAGGAAACTGAGGCCATGAGGGTAAATCCATTACCCGAGGTCGGATTTAATTGACTCTCGTGGTTTCAGCTCTTTATTATCAGGTTCTATGGCTTATGATAGGGGTAATATCAAACTTAGGCTACCATATCATTTTAAACCTTATGTAGCAAGTGGCAAAAGCAAACATCTCAAACTCCATCAAAAGAAAGAGAAGGTAACTCACAAGTTAAGCATGAAAAAAAAGTGATAGGATATAAGCAATATCCATCTTCCAAATGACCAGAATTACTTTCTAAATGACTGCTCTTTGTTCTCTCATCTCTCTTCAGAGAAAAGTAACAGACAGAGGCACCTAATATTATGTAGATATAGAAAGATTCTCTTCTTAAACAAATAGGGGGTGGGGGGATTTAAATAAAGTTGGTGACTGGGAAAGGACATTTCTCCAGTCCTGGCCTCAAATCATGAACTGACAGATATGAAACAAAAATAAATTTTAAAAGCATCAGCTATACCAGCGCTAGAAACCGAGAAAGTGTGGCATAGACTGACTAAGATATATATTTTTAAAAAAAATTGCAGCTTTTAAAGTAGATAGAACTGGAATAACGAAGATGAGAGGAGCAAATATCATCCTAAAGGAGAAAATCACCTTCAGGGCCTGAGCAATCCCAAGGCCTCCAAGAGCAGAGAAAAACAATTATTAAAAACTCAGAAGGGGACAGTTGGGAGGGTGATTAATTTTACAGCTCCATTAAGCTGGTGCAACCACACTGGCTTATCATGAGCAGCAGAGGAGAATAACATTTGCCTCCAGGATAAAGCCCCAAGTAGTTCTGTTAAATAAAACAATAGTATTACAAAGAAGAAGAAGGGCAAACACAGATGAAACTTCCAAGTCTGCTGATACTGAAGAAGAAACAAGAGTACATGACTGCGACCTGAGGGCCAAGCACAAGGCACTGAGTTGCCTTGTTGGAAGCGGAGTGCTGACACCGAGGCTCAGATGTTTGATAAGGTGAGTAAGGTAGGAGAAGTAGGGCAGGTCTAGGCAACTTACCTCCCCCACGAAATCAGTAACACTCACAGGCCACTCTGATCACATGGCCTGTCTCTCCTCCAATCAGCACTACTGTCCAAGAATTCAACAGTCACAAATACACATTAAACAGAAATCCAATAATGGTGAAAAACACATCACCATTCATTCTTTGATCTTAGAAATTTTTATCTAGTATCTATTGCCTAAGAAACATCTTAGAACAGTGGTCGTCAACAGAGCCAAATATCAACAGTATAACGATTGAAATTTCTTTTGAGAGCTAAATTTTTTAAACTTAAACTTCTTCTAACACCACTATTTTTAAAATAGCTTGCCCGGGCTGTGGTATTTTGTGGAAGAGCCACACTCAAGAGGTCAAAGAGCCGCATGTGTCTTAGAATATTAGAAATATAGTAGGAACAAAAAGAAGTTCTCTCCTCAGAGAACATAGTCTAGTGCAGTGGTTCTCAACCTTCCTAATGCCATGACCCTTTAAAAGAATTCCTCATGTTGTGGTGACCCCCAACCATAAAATTATTTCCGTTGCTACTTCATAACTGTAATTTTGCTACTGTTATGAACTGTAATGTAAATATCTGATATGCAGGATGTATTGTCATTGTTACAAATTGAACATAATTCAAGCATAGTGATTAATTACAAAAACAATATGTAATTATATATGGTGAAATATTTATTTCTAATTACAAATAAATGAAAGTTTGTCTTGAATCGTGGTGTAGCATGGGTAACAGTCTTAATATAACAACAGTAAACTACATTGCTACATTTTGCTACACTGAAGAGCGGTGTGTTAGTTCCTAAGACCATGGGAAATAGGTGTTTTCCAATAGTCTTAGGCGACCCCTGTGAAAGGGTTGTTCGACCCCCAAAGGCGTTGCGACCCACAGGTTGAGAACCACTGGTCTAGTGGGAAGGGAAGAGACAATAAAAAATTTGAATAAATATACAAATACTATATGCCATGAGTCCTGGGAGGAAATTAAAAGTAGAGTCAAGTGATGGGGAATAATTAAGTCACTAAGGACAAAGTTAACTTCCCCAAAAGTAGAAGAAATATTATAAATTAAAAGTAGGCACCAACACATTTCTAATCAGGATGGCACAGTAACTTCAGTCTCCGTCTGACATCCTTTGTTCCAAAACACACCAGTGATAACTAATATTTCAAAACAAGAAACCAGAAGGCCATTTCTGGGACTCAAAACAAGGCAACCATCTCCATGAAAATGAAGGCTCCCAAGCCTCAATGACAAGCATGGCTGAAGCCACACACCTGCTCGCTCCAGATAATGAATTGGATGGGAGAGAGAGAGTTCAGCTCCCCAGGGCAAGAACCCAGAATCAACTGTCAGGCAGGATATGAGACAGAGGTAACTAAAAACTGTTAGGCAGGGAATTGGGAAACTAGAGGGGAAAAGCAAGAAAATAAAAGCAATAATCAACCAGAGTTTCCAATTCCAAACTCTAAAACATTTGAAAAAATTCTAATGCTCTAAAACTAGCCAACAAAATTGAAACTCAGAATAATTTCCTTCCATGTGTGATTTTATAGAGCACTGTGACAGACTGTAATAATATTTACCAGGCACAAAGAAACGTCACTGATTGTGATAAAGAGGATGATGGCAGTGGTGAGGATGCTGTCACTGCTGATAACGACAGTAAACAGGAGCTGAGAACGTACTCTATGCTAGATATTGTTCTAAACATGTTATGTAAAGGAACTCCCATATTCCATGCACAACCCTGAAAACAATCTGTAAGGAAAATATTTAAATTATTCTGATTCTATGCACAAGTAAACTGAGGCATGGTCAAGTAACCTGCCTAAAGGAACACAGCTTTTATGTGAAAAGCTGAAATTCAAACCCAAGCAGTCTACATCCACGGCCTATAAATTTAATTACTCCAGACTGTTTTTGCAAAGAAAGGAATGAAAAGCAGTGGAAAACCTTTCAGGAAGAATAAGAAAGTGTGAAACACAATGAGGCAGAATGCAAAAATGTTCTCTTAGGAAGGGAACAATAATAATAAAATGATAAAAATTAATAAAGCCAGGTGGAGGGGAGGTATGGGGGGGGAAAGAGAAACAATTATAATAATCTGAGCAATAAAGATTTATTACAATTTTTAAAAAATTAATAAAGGTAAAAAGTATATAAATAAAAGAATTATAAAAAAAAACTGAGGGTTCCTGTTAGAAATTCAGTTGAGGTTCTTAAACTATCAAGACAATACTACAACCAAGGTTATAATAATTGACTTTTAAAAAATATAAAGTCTCAATAAATGCATAATCATTGAAAAAATATCAGTAATCAAAGTTTCCTTCCCCACTCCCCAAACAAAATATACCAGATCCAAACAAATAAAAAGGTACATATAACCAAATATTCAAGATATAGGTAATCCCTAATTTATAGAAATTATTTCAAAGAATGAAAACTACTAAACTACAAAAGTAGATAAAGCACATTATAAACCAATTTTACTTATGAATCATAAATAAAATATGACTAAATAAATTTAGTAGCAGCATATGAAAAATAATGTATCAATGTCAGATGGTACAATAATCTAAGAGCCTTATCACATTAATAAATTCATAAAACATATATGTATATATGTTTGTATATATATCACAAATATAAAATAAAAAGGAAACTAAAGTAATACATGTATATATAAATATAAAATAAAAAGCATACTAGAGCAAATACCTTCAATGTTGAAATTTTAGAAATAATTAACAAAAGCAGTTATATACCACATTATACTACAGAACTAAGTGATGTAATGAGAATGATCTATTGTGAAAGGATAAAAAAGGAGCAACAGAATGGAACACCTAAGAAATACACTCATTAATGCAGACATTACAAATAAGTAGAGCAAAGATGAGTTATTCAATAAATGGTAGCCCATTATATATAGCTCGCTCATAGATATGTAACAAAAATATTAAAATATGCAAACAGCTAAGAAATACCAAAGGCATAATGGTTACCTCTAGAGAGAAAGAAAAAAAAATGGAATTAAGGTGAGATAATAATAGAGGTTTCTTTGATTTTTGTAAAAATACTGCTATAGTAATCAATAAAACTCAGTTGTTGGTTTTTAAAGCTAATTAAAATGGAAAATTATTTAGAAAATGTTTACTTCCAAACATGCATACATAAAATCCAGGAGAAATAAACATAATGTGAGAAGCAAAAAATAAAAATAAAAAATAACTTTTATTAGAAAAGATACAAGACTCTCATGGTCCTAGAGTAGTAGTTCTCAACCTGTGGGTCGCGACCCCTTTGGGGGCTAACAACACTTTCACAGGGGTCGCCTAAGACCATTGGAAAACACAGATACGATTCATAACAGTTGCAAAATTACAGTTATGAAGTAGCAACAAAAATAACTTTGTGGTTGGGGGTTACCACAACATGAGAAACTAACTGTATTAAAGGGTCTCGGCATTAAGAAGGTTGAGAACCACTGTCCTAGAGCAAAATAAATTATCCCCCAAAAATTACTGTTAAATAACTGAAGCAAAATATAAAAACAAGTTATGGAATAAGAGAAGAGATTTGCAATACATATAACGAAAAATAAAAATAAACTGAATATATGTGTCTGTTTTCCAATATGTCAAATAATAAGTTGACTTTTTAAAATGGCCAAAGACATATTCAGTTAAGTCACAAATTCAGAGAGGAGAAAAGAAAAATGACCAATACACATGAAAATGATATTTCACTAGTGATCAATAAAAGGCAAGGTAAAGTAACAGTTAGACACCATTGCCCCCATCTGATTTCCTGCAAGTAAAAGGTTTGTAAATGACAAATATTGTATTAAAATGTAAACCAAAAAAATTATGGAAATATAGACCAAACAACTTCTTTGCACAGCAATTTGACCATAAGTTGAATTACCTACAACTTGGATATGATCCAAGAATTTCACTGCTTTAAAGAAAAACCTGGAAGCAACCTCAATGTTCATCAACAGACAATGGAAAAATGAGTTGGGGTATAATAGCAGTTAAAATTAATGAAATAAAACTACACTATACAGTTGACAGAGTAAAAATTTTAAATTAGTTTATAATCTAAAAAATGTCATCTGTATAAAGCTTAAAAGCCTACAGCCAATAATATATATTGTTGATACATTACATGTAGTAATAAAAATATATACTATGTTTAGGAATGACAAACACCAAATTTAAAAGAGTGGTTACCTCTGGGTCTCTTCTCAGAAATAATGGAATTACAAAGGAGTAATATTTGGTTAAAGAGGAATTAATTGCCTTCTTTAAAAGCAATATTCTAGTAAACACAAAACTTTTTTATTTTAAGCACCAACAAAATAAAAGAAATTATTTGTCCAATCTGATTAAGAAAAAGATAAAAAAAAGAAAAATTTAACAGCATTAAAAGGTAGGCAATCTAAATATTATCCTAAGTCCCATATCTTGTTAAGGGCTATATCATTTTCTCTAAATTCATATGATGAAGTCCTAATACCCAGTTCTCAGAATATGACTGGATGCATTTGGATAGGGTCCTTAAAGAGGTAATTATGATGAAACTAGGGCCCCGGTGCATGAAAATTTGTACACTTGCGGGGAGAGGGGTCCCTCAGCCCGGCCTGTACCCTCTCATAGTCCGGGACCTCTTGCAGCCTGGAAGCCCTCAGGGGATGTCCACCTGCCAGCTTAGGCCTGCTCCCTGTGGGACTGGGCCTAAGCCGGTGGTCAGACATCCCTCTGGCAGCCCAAGAGCCCTCAGGGGAGGTCCGACTAAGCCAGTAGGTGGTAGAGAGTCCCGCCATCACCTCTGCACTGGCCAGCCATGAAGCCAGTTTCTGGCTGAGTGGCACTCTACCTGTGGAAGCACACTGACCACCAGGGGGCAGCTCCTGCATTGAGCGTCTGCCCCTCGTGGTCAGTGCACATGATAACTACCCATCATTCCTGTCATTCTGCTGTTAGGGTCAATTTGCATATTACCCTTTTATTATATAGGTTGAGGTCACAAGGTTGGCCCTAATTTGACTGTGTCTTTAAAAGAAGAAGAGAACAAGACACAGAGGTGAAAAGCATATGAGGGCACAAGGAGAACATGGCTTATACTAGCCAAAAATAGAGCTCTCAGAATGTAATCAACCCCGTGAACATCTTGACCTTGGACTTCTAGCCTCCAGAATGCTGATAAAATAAATGTCTGTTGATTAAGCCTCCAGCCTACGGTACTTTGTTATGGTAGCCACAGCAAATGAATACAAATGGGCAAAGGAAGTCCCATATTAATTAAGACACATGAGTTAGCTTTTCTGTCGCTTTGCAACACTCATGAGTCCTAGTACATTCATTTTATTTTGGCACATCATTTTTTTTTTTTTAATTCTTGAAAGGGTATTGAATTTACTGCAAGAGCACTTTAAATTATTTGCAAAATTTACAGTACTTGAGAAAAGTACAAGAAAAACTTTCTCAGAGGCTCAGGTATCCTATATAATAAAGAAGGAATATGCTAATTGACCATCACTCTGTTACAAAGATGGCTGCACCCACAGCTGAAGCCAAGTTTCCATAAGGAGCCTTAACAAGCAATTAGCAGGGACCTGAGACTATCCCCTTCCCGACTGGGGACCTTAGGCCACATCCCCCACCTGGCAGGGCTTGGTTGAGGACCTCAGGCCACATCCCTGCCCCAATACCAGGCCAGGGTGTCTGAGGCTGCACCCTGCTGCCTGGCAGGGCTTGACAGGGGACCTCAGGCTATGCGTCCCACCTTGGCACCAGGCCCAGGGACCTCAGGTCATGACCCCCACCCACTGGCGGGGCTTGACCAGGACCTCAGGCCTCACCCCCTGCCCCAGTGCCAGGCCGGGGGATCTCAGGCTATGACTCTGGCCCAGCAGGGCTTGATGGGGGACCTCAAGGTGCGCTTCCCATCCTAGTGCTGTACTAGGAGGCCTCAGGCTGCTCCCCTACTCCAGTACCAGGCCACAGGATCTCAGGCTGCACCCCCCACCATGTGGGGCTTTAAAGGAGACTTCAGGCCACACACCCCACATCGGCACTAGGCTGGGGGACCTCAGGCCACACCTCGCATCCCAGCACCAGGCCGGGGGACCTGAGACTGCACCCTCCTGCCAGGTGGGGCTTGACAGGGGACCTCAGGCTGTGCTCCCCACCTCACCCAGAGGGGCTTGATGGAGACCTCAAGGTGCACTCCCAGTCCTGGGTAGGGGGAATTCAGGCCACATCCCCCACCAGGTGGGGTTTGACAGGGACCTCAGGCCACATCTCCCACCTGGCAGGGCTTGATGGGGGACCTCAGGCCACACCCCTGCCCCAGCACCCTGAGGCTGCACCCTCCTGCCTGGCTGGGCTTGACAGGGGACCTCAGGCCATGCCCCTGACCTCAAGGTGCACCCCCAGTGCTGGGTTGGAGGAACTCAGGCTATAACCCCCACCTGGTGGGGCTTGACAGGGGACCTCCGGCCACACCTCCCTCCTTGGCACCAGGCCAGGAGACCTCAGGCCACAACCCCCGCCTTGGCGCCAGGCCAGGGGACCTGAGGCCATGCCACCTGCCTGAGTGGGACTGGCTAGATCTGGATCTAGCCCAATGAGGGAAGGGTGGCTGGGTCTTGGTCTCACACGATTTTGAGGTGCATGTGGGTGGGCAAGGACTTGACCCTGGGTCCCATGGTGCATACAGACTCTGACAGGAGGAAGGTTTTCATATACATTTTACTAATTTTCTTTCATCTCTGACACTTCTATTATAAAGGGCAAATAGAAATACAGTGGTACCTCGAGATACGAGTTTAATTCGTTCCGTAATCTTGAGGCGTGAGAAACTATGAGACGCTCGAGTCGAGGTAAACTGGTGGGTCGTGTGCAGCTGGCCGATCCACGCAATTACAACTATATCAAATGTTGCTCGTATTTCAAAGCAAAAATCGCTCGCTCGACGGCTCGTATCTCAAAAATCTCGTATGTTAGGGTACTCATATCTCGAGGTACCACTGTATAGATAAGCCTAAGCGACCAAATGATTGGTTGACTAATTGCCATGACAAGCACTGACCACCAGAAGGCAGAGGCTCAACACAGGAGCAGCCCCCTGGTGGTCAGTGCACTCTCACAGCGGAAGCACTTCTCAGCTGACCAACCAGTCCTGGCCATCCACCAGCCAGTGGCAGCCACTCCCTCCCTCAGTGGTCCTGCAGGTGCAATCTCCAGAGAATGGGCCAGGCACTGACGAACAGTCACCGCCAGCACAATCTCAGCAGGGCCACCTGCCTCATAAAAGTTGTCCTCAAGCACTAAAGCCACTTTCCCTCCCTAGGTGCTCCCTAAAGAAGAAACGATATAAAAGTGGCCATCAGGTGGCTCCTGACAATCAGCACAAATGTCAGTGGGATGGATCCAGATCCCAGGCTAGTAAGGGTGTCCCACCATCCACCTGGAGAGCCAATCACATCCCGTCCTTCCACCCCCGATCCACCTCCGATAGGTGCCAGAGGCTGGTTCATGGCTGGTGACCGCCGCTACAGTGGCACAAGCCTCTGCCGATTGGGATTGATTGGGTGCAAACCAGCAGCAGGCCCAGGGGGCTGGGATGAACAGGAGCAGCAGGCAGGAATGGCAGGCAGGATTGGACTGACCGTTTCAGCCCGATCCCCACAGGCCATCCCGAGGGACTCCGCCCACGCACGAATTCATGCACCAGGCCTCTAATTTATTCCTAATTGAAGAAAGTATAGAAAGTACATGTAAATGTAATTTAAACCCCTGCTTCCCTAAAAAATTGCAACCTTGGATTGACCAACATCTTTGGTGAGATAACATTTATGGATAATGTAAAGCCTGGGGCTGGTTTAGGCCTTCTTTTAGGAAGACTAAGATGATCAATCCAACTTATTTTGCTCCAACCTTATTCATATTATAATATGAATCTAGAAATTAAGGTTTTATGAGCTACAAAACAAAAACATACAAATCCAGAAAAAGAAACTGGTTGCACATCATATCTGAAGTATAATGAAAACAAATCATTAATATTCCTAAGTACCCAAGTTATACAGTTTTTTGGGGGGAGATGGGGACAACATATCATCAGAGTGACAAATGGCAGTTTAAGAGCACATAAATATGCATTTTCTAGACATCTGTGCAAAGTCTGTGGGACTCAGGAACATGTTCAAGGCAGGAAATTGGAAATAATAAACTGAAAATTAATGTAAATCTAATTAATGCGTCAATGTTATTATATTTATGTAAAGTTTCACTCCAGAAAAACTGGAAATTATATCCTGCTATGCTGTGCTATAGTATTTTTATTGTATTGTATTGTACTGTATTGTATTGTTAAAGGCATTGCTTTTTAAGAAAAAATAATCATCTTGATTCTGGTTTTAAATAAAGGAATAGAACTTAAATGGTTTAAGTCCTTTTGGATTAAAAATAAGGAATGAGAACTACCAACCACTGACTGCTCTGTAGTTGAATGAATTGGAATTGTAGACAAGGTACTACTGGTGTCTACTCTCTCCAAGGTTCCCTATGCTTTGATTGCTTCTGGGTACTTTGATTTCTACCAATAAAAAGCGCTTTAAAGTAGACACAGAAATTTTGGAAGAACAGGGTTACAGCAGATAAGTATCCATTTTCACTGTGAGGTTAATGAAAGGGCACAGGGCTAAAAGTTTCAGTGTGTCTAAGCTACAAATGTGATACGAAACTAAAATCCCAGCTATGCAGTGGTATTAACACGGATCAATATGTCTAAAACCTGAAGCAGTCACGCCTCATTTATCAACCACCGGTGCATACACTCATCTCCCATTTTTATAAAGATCTATCACCATTTAAAAATAATAATACCAACCTTAAAGTTATTATTTTAAAAGATTTTATCAATAAGAATTCTACTTTTTATATAAATTTGATTCGCTGATAGTTATCTGGAGCAGCAAGACAACTATCACACTCAATTGCTTTTTACCTTCTTACTTGTAACTTCTACTTAATTAGAGAATTGTTGCTTAACCCAGTGGGTCATCAGAGGAATGACTAACCACATCTGGTAGCTCTTTAGAATGTTAGAGGTAATCAGATCCAACACAGACCCAGAAAGAGTACTATAGGAGTTTGTCACAGACAACCATTTCCACCATTTTTTAAGATGGTAAATTATCAAATCTAATGAGTTATATATATATTTCCACTAGGGAAGGAAAAGCAACGAAATTTATAAGAGAAGGTCTATTAAATAGATTAAGTCCTTCTGAATTAAAAATAAGGAATGGGAACTACCAACCACTGACTGCTCTATAGTTAAATGAACTGGGATTGCAGGGAAGGCACTGCTGGTGTCGGAGGATCCTTAACAAATTGCGAGTCCTTTGACGACCTCCCCATCATTTAGTTACATATGTTTCATCCATCATAAAAATAGCACAAGACAGAATCCTCAGATCAAGTCAATCATTTTCAAACCTTGTATCATGCCAACCAACAGACAACATTCCCGGCCTCTGCAAAGAAAATAAGGCCTACAGATCTTTTCTGTATCTTATAAATAATTAAAATATAAAATCTATTTTCTGTACCAAGATAAGCTGTGGGGAATGAATACAACTAAGCAGGCAACTGACTGATAACAGACTAAGATGAGTTTATATGTGAAAAGTTCTAGCTGAAATTCACCATTCTTTCTGCAAGCTGGGCAAATTGGATGCTTTACTTTAATGAGCAATGAAGAAGGACTGATTGATTATAGGGGACACTGCTATATGGTTTACTATTCACAAATCACTGATCTCCTGATTGTATTTTCTACATATAGTAATCTGTTTTCTCCTTTGCTTGTAGGGGAAAAGCAGAGGGGACAGTTTGGGAAGAAGTTTACATCTTCAAAATTATCCTCACATATTAAAACTGATAGGCCCTTTAAGTTTAAAAGCATCTCTCACAATTCCAATTTAGTAAGAGCAAAAATATAGATTTACACCAAAGAAATGGCACATATTAACTGACCTTGAAGCCCAGTGAACTGCGAATTATAAATTACAGTTTTCTAGGACTGTTTTTTCTGTCCCAAGTAACAGGACATATAAGCTATTTACTGGTTTTAAAATAATAAAGCCTATACAACTTATTACAAATAAAGAAATACAACCCAGGAAGAAATATTGTTTTAAATAATCTTCATAAGAAGCACAGAATTTTGTTGTTCTTCTCTGATATTAACTTGATATTATCAATAAATAAACTTTGAAATATGTATTAAGCAATAAAATACAATGGAAATGAACAGGAAATTTGATCTTAAACAAATAAGATCACAATTACTAACACCATAGCTGTATATTAAAATACTTGTTCAAATTAGTTTCTACAAAAAGGAACTACAAAAATAACCTACAATCAAATAAGTCCAACATAGTTTTTCCAGGTAAAATATTCAGCTTCACTGTGGGGGGTGGGGTTCAGGTAGGAGAGTCATAAGAATTTTGAACCAAATTCCAATGTTTTTAACACCTTTCTTGGCCCCTTGTTTTTCACTACCAGTTATAGATAGGTATTTGTGCCCATCAAAGGCACATAGATAGTATGGATTATTTTCCCATTTCTTCTGCAATTTCTTTGACCTCTAAACCAAGTGATTAGTTTCATTTCCCAAGAATGGCCTATGCATTCAAATTCAAAAGTTTATTTTTTAATTCAGAAATACTATAACATCTGGGTAAAATATTATATGATAAAAAATTAAATTTGAAAGATAATACATCTGTGTAATCATGCCATTGAAGTTTGTGAAATTAAGTGAAAATTATCAGTGGAAATTTAATTCCTGTATTTATCCTCTCAAAATAATTTGTTTTGAGGGGTTGTAAACTTTGTCTCCAAGATATTTCAGGTTTAAAAAAATGTAATGGTTAGAAATCTTCTAAAAAAAGAGAGGTAACGCAGCCAGTGTGACTCAGTGGTTGAGCATAGACCTATGAACCAGGAGGTCCCAGTTCAATGCCCAATCAGGACACATGTTCCTTTTGCAAGATTGATCTGCAGTAAGGGTGTGTGTGGGAGGCAATTGATCAATAATGATTCTCTCTCATCATTAATATTTCTCTCTCTCCCTCTCCCTTCTTCTCTTTGAAATCAATAATAAAAAATATATATTTTTAAAAAAAGAAAGGAAAATATTTATATATACTAAGACATATATAATGGCCTTGTCATATTCAGGGTATTTTTACCCCCTGAAACCTATTTTAGGACCATAATTAACAATAACAGAAATTTATAATTGTAGCAAAAATTAAAAACTACCATTTTACTAAAGTATTTAAATAATTATAAACCATTTTTAAAACAACTCCATTCGGCCCTGATCAGATGGCTCAGTTGGTTGGAACATCATCCCATACACCTAAAGGTTGGAGAATGATTCCTGATCAGAGCACATTCCTAGGTTGTGGGTTTGACTCCCAGTCAGGGATCATACAAGAGGCAAGGATGTCTCTCTCTCTCTCTCTCTCTCTCTCTCTCTCTCTCTCTCTCTCTCTCTCTCCACTAATCTCTAAAAATAAAAATAAAAAATCAAAGATTAAAAATATCCATTCTGAAATTATAAAGAAACTTTTGAAGTATTAATTTGCACAATTAAAGTTCGAATTGTCATTAAAAGAAAAATATTATAATTTCTTGCTTCATTCAAACTATTATTTCATTTATTATTTCATTAATTAGCTGATAAGCATTTTAAAAATAAATTAAAGCAAATGAATATCACACTCAGAAATGTAAAACTGCCTACAACCTGTAATCCTGGCCTACCTTTCATTTTCCTCAAGGAGATATGTATGCTTTTTCTTTCTTTTTATGTTTGTAAGCATCAGGACTCTAGAAAAGCTTTGAGTAACTCCCAGAAATTAATTAATAAATCCAATAACATGCTATATAAACAGCAAAAAAAAAAAAGGGTTTTGAATCATTGGTCTTTTATAGGAAATAAATGATTAGCAAAATTTTAAATTATTCCGCAAAAAAAAAAATAATTCTGTAAATAGGATTATGGAAAAGAGGTTGATTTCCCTTTTATTTCCCCTTAGAGAAAATATTTTTTTCACTTTTTAATATATTTTTTATTGTTGATAGTATTAAAGATATTTTCCATTTTCCCCCTTTCACTCCACGCAGTTGTTTGGAGCATCACCCCACAAACCAAAAGTTTACAGGTTTGGTTTCTGATCAGGGCACAGACCTACGTTATGGGTTTCATTATGTTAAGTATTAAATTAAAACATTTAATTTTTAAATGTATCTTGAATACTCATTCTTTCCTTTTTTCCACTTTGAAAATCATACACATTTTAGCTAGAGAAATGATAAAGAGTTATAAGATTTTAATCAGAATATGTGGATTCCAACCTTAACTTTGACACATCAATTTTGTCACCTCTGACTCTAAGAAGATAAAAATATCTAAATCAAAGGACAACTGAAAAAACTATTTTAAAAAACACTATGCTTTGTGTACAGTAAGCAGTCCATGAGTATAATTTTTCCTTCAATTATTCACCATTGCTATCATCCTTATAGATATGTTGGAGATCACATTGTTATGAAGAAAAATATGTCTCAAATATATATGTGTGTATATAAATGTGTATATATTTGTAAACCAGTGTATTTGTGATTGACATATAATAAAGGCTATATTTCATACTGACATGCTTTATTCTACTTCCATACATACTAGTTTACTGCCAATGAACTACCTCTATTACAGAGAAGACACTCAGGTAAAAGTGTCACAACTCTGGCTTAACCACCAGAGAATTAATTTCACATTCTGCCCCCAAAATTTATCCAATCACCTTACTCCCTTGGGGAATGGGGTGACCTGGGCAAGAGGTTTGTGGTGGTTTGCAGGCCAGCCATGGCCCCTGGTAACCCAAGCAGAGGCCCTGGTATTTGGGATTTATTTATCTTCTACAATTGAAACTTTGTAC
Organism: Lasiurus borealis; assembly: GCA_004026805.1. NCBI lineage: Eukaryota > Metazoa > Chordata > Mammalia > Chiroptera > Vespertilionidae > Lasiurus > Lasiurus borealis. Next base: position 113,126 of record PVJN01002216.1, read on the forward strand.
CCTGGAGCAGAGCCAAACCTTCTGCTCCCACAACCATTGAACTCTGAGCTGTCCAGGGTTTGTGGAAAACTTAGCTTCCTCCATTGCCAGGGAAACCCAAGCCTCCTTCTCGCTCTGTGGTCACAGTCATCTTAGTTGTGTTAATTTGCATACTCACTCCTGATTGATTGGTGGGCTTAGCTTGTGGGCATAGCAGAGGTATGGTCAATTTGCATGTCTCTCTTTTATTAGTATAGATAATCAGATTACCTACAAATCATGGCAGTTTTATTTATTTTCCTATCCTTATTTTTTTTCCAATTTTATTGCATTTGTTAACGATTCACACAAGGATAAGGTTGAATAAAAGTGGTGATAATGAATATCAATCCTTGTACTTGGATTTTTTTTCAATTGGTATGTTCCTATTTCAAATGATATCTTTAAAATAATTTTTGGTAGATATCCTTTAATTTACTAAGAAATTTCTGTAATATGATTTTGTGGAGGAATCAATCAAATACTTTTTTCCTATGATTATCTATATGAGCCTTGGTTTTCCTTATTTAATCCTAATTTTAATATGGTAAATGACATTTATAACTTTCCAAATATTAAATCTTCAAAGTTCTGGAACAAAGACAATTGACCACTATCTGCATATATAAAACCCTAATATGCAAAAAGATCAAACAGCGGAACAACTAACTAACCAACCAATCAACCAGTGCTATGATGTGCACTGACCACGAGGGGAGCAAGCGGAAGATGGCGGGTGTCGGCAGCAGATGGCAGAGCACAGAACATGGTGGGCAATGGCTGTAGCAGGATGGTGGAGCAGGTAAGGGGGAGTGCCTGAACAAGGGGGGACACTAGTCACTGTCATCGAGGCCAGCCTCTGGTAATTACTGAACATTCTTTGCTCCCACGTGCCACGGTCCCACCTGGCGCTCATACCTGCCACTGGCACCGGCCTCCCTTTCACCCACTGTCATTGCCAGAGCCATTTCTTATACTTGCTACTGGAACCTGGCATCAGCCCCCAATACCTTATCAGGGATTCTCCACATCCCCCTGCTCCTGAGGGGAGTACTTGCACCCACTGACTGCGACAGCCCTCCTCGCACGTGCTGCTGGCACTGGCCCCATTTGCTCCACACCATCAGCAGGGGCGAGTGGGTCTGGCTCCGTCAGCATGTGGGAGCAATGGCAGTGGGACTCTGCTGGCAGACAGAGTACTGGGGGCAGGGGAGGACACGGCGGGAGGGGCCAAATGGGGATGCAGAGGATGCACAGAGACACATCCCTGTGCCCACCCCAGCTTCATAGCCCACAGATCCTTTCAAGGTGAATTCATGCACTGGGCCCCTATTATAATATATAGTATACTGTTAACAAATTGAGGACTAGTATTTTTATTGCTAGCTTTACCCAGTGGCCAGATATTTCTACTGAACGAGTACAAAAACACATTTTACATAAATGTTAAAGGCATGCTTTAAAGTTAAATACCCATTGTATTTTGAAGTTATTACATGTTTTTAAAAACTAATATCTTTTTAAAGTATGATGCTTTATAAAACACTGTGTAATATGAAATAAGAATTCTCTCTTCAATGTGTTAAGTATTTGCATATATATTTGTAAGTAACATGAGTCTAAAATGCTCTCTTCTTATACTCTTCTTTGGGCTTTAGATTCAAAACTAGAGGCCTGGTGCATGAATTTGTGCATGGGAGGGGTCAGGTGGGTCTGCTCCAATGGGGGCCCATCAAGCCAGACTGGCGGGGGTAAGAACCACAGGGGGTTAGCCAGCCAGCCCTGCCTCCAATCAAAGTATTGAGGGCTAATCAGGGGCCAGGATGGCCCAGCAGGGAAGTGTGCCAATTGGGACCCAGATCAGGCTGGTTGGCTGCCACAATGTGCATCATAGTCTCTGATTGTTCTGGTCGTTCCAGTCACTGGATATATATATATATATATTACATACACACACACAGATGATAGTGGCCTCATTTTTGAACTTTGGGAGTTAAATAGGAAAAGTATCACTTCTAAAATAAGGCTTTCATATATAAAGTATTCTACCATTAATTTACCTAAAAAAAGTTTACTTCAACATGTCTTCAAAGTTGGAGTATGGTATATTCATGAGGGTATATTTCTTTCTGCTTCTTGAATATAAGATAATCAGTTCCTTATTTGTGGATGTATTAGCCTTAAAAAGAGCTAGAAAGCAATTTTTCTACCCAGGTAATTTTAGTCCAAAGAAAGTGTAAATTTAACCAAAATTACACAAAAGAAGAGTAAAAGAAAGTAGTGTTATGTAGTTTAAGGAAAATTGAAATAATAATGTAAGAAAGCAACTTTAGTTTTAAAGAACTAAAACCCTTTGTATATTTAAGAACAATAACAATAAAAGTTTCTTCCTCAAGTAACAATCTAAAGTTGATGAAATGTATAACTTGCCCCAGTGTGTTTGAGCCCAATAAAAAGATAAAATGAAAGATATAGGTACATATCAAAAGAAAAATAGAATATTATTTATCTTGTATTATATTAAACTCACCAAACCATTGTAATCAAGTATTAGATTGACAATAAAACAACAAATAATTTAGAAGCTTTAGCGAGAAAAACTGATGATCAAAAAACATGTGTAAGAGACATCTTTCATATGTTTTAGAATTATATAGTAAAGTCCCTAATACAGAAGGCGAGAATGAACTAATCTATATTTTTCAGATTTTCTTGGCTTAAGATAAGGCTATTTGTCAATTGCTATCCACCCTCTATTTTCAACATGGACAGTTACTCTTTAAAAGATATATATGCTCGAGGGAAAATTACACAGCAGCTGAAGTCATGAAGAACGGCCCATCAGTTGAGCACAGATTCCCGCAGGTGACCCGAGAGCCCCAATTCAATTAAAATGAAATGGAACAGCATGTATTCAGTAGATCCAGACTTTCCATCACTTTTTTCTTGGGTACAATCATTGGGGATAATCTGTAATCCTGCTGTGAAAGAAAATAAACTCAAATGCTACTTTCACATAAAAGATCATCCATCAAAAAATATAAAGAACACTCTTACATTGCATAACCCAAAATGTTCTAAATCCTTCCCTAAATTTAAAAAGTGAGATTAAAAAAAAAATAAAGACTCTAAGTATGTATGAGGTTAACTAGTTAGAAGCTGAAGAGGTAAGAGTAAAATCTCCTCAGATATGAGATCCTACCCAATGAAATTAAACAATGGAGCCCCAGCCAGGTGGCTCAGTTGGTTAGAGTGTCATCCTGAACACCAATATTGAAACAAATATTAACACAGAAATTTTGTATTAAAATACACAGACCAATAAATTTAGATACAATCCTTCTTAAGCTCCTGTCCTTCCTAATACATTAAGAATAGATTTATTTTTCTTATCTAATGGGGCAAATTTTTACTTTAAAACTTACACTCTAAGAGAAATGTTATTAATCAGACCAGAGGCCCGGTGCATGAAAACTGGTGCACTTGGTAGGGGGGGAGGGTCCCCCAGCCTGGCTGCACCTGCTGGCAATCCAGGAGCCATTGGGGAATGTCCCCTGCTGACTTAGGGTTGGGCCTAAGCCAGCAGTCAGACATCCCTCTGGCAGCCCAGGAGCCCTTGGAGGATGTCCACCTGCTGGCTTAGGCCTGCTCCCAGTGTTCGTCAGACATCCTAGCACTGCTGCGGAGGCAGGAGGGCTTCTGCCACTGTTGCTGCACTGGCCGATCCCCCTGTGGCAGCACACTAACCACTAGGAAACAGCTCCTGTGTTGAGCGTCTGCCCCCTGATGGTCAGTGCACATCATAGCGACCGGTTATTCCATGTAATTCTGTCATTAGGGTCAATTTGTATACTACTCTTTTATAATATAGGATAAGTCAATTCTCTGTGTAGTGAGAATAGTCATCATGCATGTATCTGGGATAAAGAGAATGTCCTCGGTAGTCCCAAACCTCAGGTAAAACAAATTTAAGAAATATTTAACTTGACCTTTGGACATAGATTTATAATTATAAAATGACAGGGTTGAACTAAATAATCTTTAAGGATCACTGCAAATGTACAATGACATTCTAGATGGACCCCCAGTTTCTTCCAACCCAACTCACTCATACCTTGGTTTTCCAAGAGATAAGGAAAGTCTGCTCCATGTGGGGCTAGAAAACTAGCCCTGAACCTTCCTAAAAGGGAACTTTCCATATTTCTCCAATTAGGGTACATAAGAGCCACACTGGTCTCAGTTTGGGTTTCTCATGCTTTCATGTACATTTAAATCATGTGGAGATCTTGTTAGATGCAGATTCTCATTCAGATCTAGGATGGCGCATAGGATCCTGCATTTTAAACAAGCTCTCAGGTTATGCAAATGTTGCCAGTACATGGACCATATTTTCATTCTAAGATACTCTGGAGGCATCAGAAGCTTTGAAAAAGCAGCAGCAGCCAAAACTAAATTTCTTGACTCTGTAGAGCAACAGTTCAATGAAATATTCATATTTCAGATGAAATCTTGGGCCCATTTGCCAGTTTCAACTTGTTTTCAAGTCCCCTGTAACAAGGACACAATTTCTTTCCCACCAATAAATTTCACATTAGGGCCATAATTTAATTATGTCAGAAAGAAAAGCACATCTACATGTTATTTGTGAAGTAGTTCTCAGGAAAAAGAACAGCTTTTTAAACAGCTATGATCTATTTCAGAAGCAAGAGCACTGACATCAGGGATTTATTCACAAGAATTTGACTTTATCCTTTAATGAGATACAAAGTACTCTTTTAAAGCTCAGTAGAAATCCAATTTTTTTCTATGTGAAATTTATTTGTGGTTATTAGAAATAAAATAGTATATTATTTGTCTGGAAGAAAAACAGAGTCTTCAAATATTGTAAAGGTGTTTTACAAAACAAGATCAGAAGCCAAACTTCTTTGTTTAAAAATAAATAATAAGAGAAAAAGGAAATATCCAATACTGTTATGAAATCTAAAATAAAAAACATTACAAAAAGGCAGCTACAGTCTTACAATGTTTAGCTAAATCTATGTCAGTTGTTTGACATTTAAACCATAATTTCCAACCAAAAAATGGTTTTGTTCATAATGCATGAAGAGATCATAATGCATAGTACTCAATTAATAATTTGGTTGAAATATTGTACTTGTATAGTCAAAATAAATATAAATCTGAAAATCTTAATAATATATTTTAACACAATTGAATAGAAATCATTTTCAACTTATATTGGATGCTAGTGTTCCCAAAGGGACATTTAATCTGAAAATAAGACAGTGAGCTACCAATGTTTTCTCCCACCGGTGCTTTAGACTCTTTCTGACACATGACTTCAGTTCAAATCACTTTTCCTTATAACAGGAGATTTCTCTTAACCATTTGCATGACTTCTTCACGTTAATTATATCTAAGAATCGATTATTGCTTAAACTATTAAGCTAATCATATTAACAGTTAATAAATGGATAAGTGAAAAAAGGGAAAGGGGAAGAGATTATTCTGAGGGCCAAACTTGAAATAAAAGGAAAAATAAAATTTGTTGCAGGGGTAGTATTTGTGCCTATAAGAAAAGCTGCTACCCTGGCTCAGTGGCTCAGTTGGTTACAGCATCTCCTTGTACACCAGGAAGGCAGAGGGTTTGATTCCTGATAGGGCACATACCTCACATACCTGACTGGGTTTGTTCCCTAGTCAGAGTGCATAAGGGAAGAAGCCATCAGTGTTTCTCTCTCTCTCTTTCTCTCTCTCTCTCCCCTTTTGTCTCTCACTCAAATCAATAAACATATCTTTATAAAAGGAGGAGGAGGAGGAGAAAGAGGAGAAGGAGAAGAAAAAGGAGGAATAGAAATAAAAGAGAGGTTGCCTACAGTAGGAAAATGTGGACTGTAAGACAGAAGAAACGAAGTAGAAAGCATAGAATTACATGATCTCATAAAGGAGAAGATATGGTTTAAGAAACATTTGGTCAGAAATGTCTTCATTGGTCCAGAGAGAGTTTGGAAAAGGCCGGGCAATATTTCAGAAAGCAGATGACATCTAATGTTGAGCTTTGAAAAATAATTGTTTCACCAGCAGCTGAAGATGAAATTTCAAACACAGGAAAGCATTTCCAAAGGGTCAAGATGTGAAATAGCAGGATGTACTCAAATAATGTTAAGTTTTTAGTGATGCTGGAAGGCAAAGTACCTGGGAGAGTATTAAAAGATCTTCAAGGGGTCCATAAAAAAAATATAATGTCCATATAATTATCCCTTGGGCAAAAAAAAAAAATACTATGGAAAGGTTTTAAGCAAATATAAACATCTTCAGATTTCTTAATGAATCAAAACACTCCGCTATTATAGATTGGACAATCAAATGGTTTAGGGGCAGGGAATGTGTCACACAGAGAATATGAAAATTCTGAACCATACGTTAGTAATATTTGGAGGAAAAAACAAAAAGTAGTGGTGAGGGAGGTGAAGAGGGAGTGGATTTCCAAGCTATGAAGAAGGTAAATGAAAACCACTTTGTGATAGCTTGGTTATTGGAATGGAAAGGGTATTGGAAGAAGAATGGAAAGACTTGGCGGGTTCTAGCTTGGTTGAGTGGGTAAACAGGGAATAAAGGAAGACAAGTATAGTATGTGAAACAACATAATTCTTTAATACTCAGGCAACACTCAGGTTAATAATCAAACACAACGCAGCTGAGCTACTTGTAGGACATCTAAGCAAACATATTTGAGAGACACTAAGATGCCCAAATCTGAATCCTAAGGGAGCGGTTATGACTAGAGGTCATGAGCATTTAGATAGTTAAATCATGAGATCGGATTAAATCTGGCAGGAAGCACATGGAGCATGAAAAGATAAGAGGGCCCAGCCTCAATATTTAGAAAACACCAACATTTACAAAATGGATAGAGTAAAAGGAGCTGGTAGAGAAACTTGGGAAATGCTTAGAAATACACTTAGTAAGCACAGACTAGAATTGTCAAGAAAGTTCACCGACAAGAGGACAGCCATCATCGTCAAGTGCTATCGAGAGAAGAAGTGAGTCCACTGAAAAGTGGCCTTTGGATTTTGCAATTATCAATACCGACTGCAGTGGTAGTGGTTTCATAAAAGAGAAATGATGACAATCAGATGTTAGCAGGTTGAAAAAAGAATGGTGGAGTTGAAAAAACAATGAGCAAAACAGGGTGGTTCTTCAAAGACCTTTGAGTAAGAATGAAATAAAGTTGCGCCCGGATGGGGTCTCGGATTCCAACAGGGTTGTGTGTTGGGACAAGACAGACCGGAGTGTATTAACATACCGAAGGTAAGGGAGCATCATGGAGCAGGAATGTAAACACCGAGGAGAAGGTGAGGATAGCTGAGATCGGAGATGATGCTTCAGGGAGCTGGAAGGTTCGCTTTAAGTGGAACCTTGTCTGCAGAACTGTGTACATTATCTGCATTAAACAGGACTCCTTGGAACTAGCAGTTTCTTTGAATTTAGGTCACATCAAAATACCAAATGCCAGCAACTACATTTTGAAAAATGAGAAAGTTTTCTAAACATTGAAAAGAAGAAACTCTCTAAATCAATGTGACCTTCCAGAGATACAAGGTTGCCTCTTATTTAAGGTTAACAATAAAACTTATCTTATCGATGAACTAGAAGTACAATTGTCATTTTTCTTATACAATAAAAGGAATTTAGAGGCACTATGGAGTAGGTAATGGATTTTCTATTTCCATACCATAATTATATTTCCCAAAATGTATCTAACAGTCGTTCAATTGAAAGTCTTTAAACATAACTATTAAAATATCTGAGATTAGAGATTGTTAATGAAATACTTTCTAAGTTGTCTATTTTTTCTAAGTTTAATACTATTAGAATCACAGTTGACAAACCGTATTTATTCTTAAAATAAGAAGGCACAGCCATTTTCTGTTTTGTCTGTTCTTGCATTTTATTTTTAATAACTCCGGCTAACTTGGAAAATGCTGAATAGAAAACAGGCTAACATTTTAAAATAGAAATATAGAGGAAGTCACACTGACACATCTGTTCTATCTGCTTACCTCAAAATGTGAAGATAAACTTAAAATTAGATCTTGACTGTGCTTTGTTTTATTTTATTAAATAAGAGTTTACAGAAGATTATAAGAAGATTCACTGAACAAAGGGTTGTTAAGGCAAAGGTTGAAAATCAGACACGCTTCAACAGTTAGAGAGAGAACATTACGGCATCAAATATGACCAGAACTATTTCAAAGAACTTGTGTACTTGTATTTACCAAAACAAAACAAAACGAATACCATGACATTTTAGAGATTATATGTAAATACTACAGCTATAGAATTTTAAATGTTTTTTTTCCTTTTGAAACATAAGAATTTGACTCTGACAGAGGAGCCAGTGAACCAAGGCTTGGGCCTAGAAGATGCATAAACTGACCTCTCCTGGAATGTCAAGGAAGTTATCTGAGAGACTAAACTTTCTTGCACCAAGACAGACTGGAATGGACTGGTTTAAATTTTAAACTAGATCTCACATTTAGTTCATCTTCCCCATTGATTTCCTTTCCTGTTCCACCATCAGTCTTCACAACTCAGTCATAAAGAATCTGTTGTTTCAGCTACTCAAGCTAAAAATTTTAGTATCTTTGACTCTTCTCTTTTCTCAAACTCCACAACTACATCCCCTTTGCTCATTCTGTGCCAGTCACACTGGCTTCTATGTCGTGCCTCAAATATACTGGACACGGTGCTGCCCCAGGGCCTTTGCACACAAATTATCCCCTTTCACGCCTATTCCCATGGCACCTTTTCACTGGAGTGAAAGTTACTTCCATAATCTTATTTAAAATTATACTTTGCCTTTAGTGGCATTCCTCAGTTCTCTGAGCCTCCTTCTTTGCTTTTACCCCATGGCAATTATTATCTTCTACAATACTCTATAATTCACTTTTGTTTTTATTGGCTGTCTCTTGCCAATAGAATGTAAGCAACACAGCTGCAGGGATATTTGTGTATTGTGTTCACTCTCATATCTTTAGTTCCAGGAATAGAACAAGTATTATAGGAGACTTTTGACAAATATTTGCTGGATGGATATTTAAGCAAAGTTTCAAGATTCGGGAGTAAAATCAGATTAGTTATACACCAAATAAAGCAAATCACATTTCCCAATATATTTATTTGCCCTCAACATTACAGGTGCTCGAAGATGATTTATTAAATTCTTCTGTACAGTCTCCTGCCCATATTTATTTTGTCACCCTTGTTCATTCCCCAGTGCGGCACCTGGGTAAGAGATGCTGAATGAGATAAAAACCAAAACTATGAGTTGTGTTAAAATAGCAGTTAACATTTATTGAATAAATAGAGGCCCGTTGTGCGAATTCATGCACAGGTGTGGTCCCTCAGCCTGGCCAGTGATCAGGGCCGATCAGGGCCCCTCTTGTCCAGTCCCGATCAAGCCAGAGGTTGGCTGGCTGGGGGAGGGACCACAGGAGGTTGGCTGTGGGAGGGCACTGACCAACAGGGAGCAGCTCCTGCATTTGAGTGTCTGCCCTCTGATAGTCAGTGGGTACCAGAGCTATTGGCCAGTCATCAGTCATAACTATTGCTTAGGCTTTTATATATATAGATAGTTTCCTAGCTATTGTTCCATCCACTGTGTGTGTGTGTGTGTGTGTGTGTGTGTATACACACATATATAAAAATCAGTGCATTAATAACAACTGTACCACCACTTAACAAGGAAAAAAGAGGATGAGGAAGTTTCCCAAGGTCACAACATGATAGAAGCAGGATATGATCATAGGCAGTGGGGCTTCACAGCCCAGCTCTTACCAACAGCTTCTGCATTTCCACAGACTGTTTGAATGCCTTACAGAACTACCCACTTATTCTGTGTCCTGCACTATATCAAGAGCTACTTATGTAAAATCAACCAAAAAATTTTTTAAAGATGTACAGTAATACAAATAAAGCAAAAAACTAGCCAACATAGTCATAGACAGCAGGGTTTTTTAATCATATAAATGCCACCACCTAAAAATGCACATTCTGAAAAGATTATTGGTTTGGTTTGACTATTCTTAGGGTAACTTGGAGAGAACTAAAGAAAAAGTTCTGAGAATACACTGAAAACTGACAGAGTAATAGATGATGCAGGAAAAAGAAAGCCAGAGATAAAAAGTAGGCAAAATCAATCACTGCTGCATTAAAACAATAAATAGAACTTTGGGAAAATCTGCCTTTTGGGATCCATCCTTTCATTTGTAAAAGAGACAGTTATAAACAAACTAGAGGCCTGGTACAGGAAATTCATGTATGGTCGGGTGTCCCTCAGCCCAGCCAGCACCCTCTCCAATCTGAGACCCCTCAGGGGATCTCTAACTACCAGTTTAAGCCTGATCCCATAATCTGGGACTGCTGGCTCCTAACAACTCGCCTGCCTGTCTGCCTAATGCCCCTAAGCACTTCTGCCTGCCAGCCTGATCACCCACTAACTGCTCCCCTGTAGCCTGATCACTGCCAACTGCCCTCCCCTTCTGGCCTGGTCACCACCTGCCAGCCTGATCTCACCCCCAACTGCCCTCCCCTGCCAGCCTGATCTCATCCCCAATTTCCCTCCCCTGCTGGCCTGATCTCACTCCCAAAGGCCCTCTTCTGCTGGCCTGGTCACTCCCAACTGCCCTCCCTTGCCAGCCTGATCTCGCCCCCAATTGCCCTCCTTTGCCAGCCTGGTTGCCCCTAACTGCCTCTACATGTCTTATAACCCCTAACTGCCCTTTCCTGCAGGCCTGATCCTACCCCCTACTTCCCTCGTCTCCCGGCCAATTTGGTTCTGATTGGTCAGTTTCTATGCCAGTCAGTGTCAAAAGCTCTGCCTCATAGGCAGCCATTGGCTCCTCATAATTCACCCAGATTTTGGTTCTGATTGGTTGGTTTCTATGCCAGTCAGCATCTCTGGGCCTATCAACAGGGCCTGATCAGAAAGACAGGGCTGATCAGCAGCTCTGGTGGAAGTCTGGAAAGAAATGGAGGCATGGTGCTAGCCAGGCCCAGAGTAAAAGAGAGAGGCAAGTGCTGATCAGCAACTGCTATCTAGGTTATGGATCAGACCCTGCTTCTCTCTTCAGGCCTCTCTCCGGGCCTGATTCGCAGCCCCCTCAGCAGTCAGTGCTGGGTCACCATGCCTGCAGCTGCAGTAGTCAGTGCTAGGTCACCATGGCAACCCAGTGCAGTCTACAGGACTTCTGGTTGGTCAAGCCTCTGGTAGTCGTAGATGTTATGGACCCAGGGTTTTCATATAGTAGGATAAGGTATAAAGGAACACTCCCATTCTCAAAACAATTACTGTCTCCAAGTCCAAATGAAGTACAGAAGTTCTCTACCATCCACCATAAGTCTGTCTTCTCTTTAGTAGTCCAACCTGCTAATGTGCTTCAGACCCTGAAGACTTGCTTTTCCTGTGGCACATTTAAAAAGCTCTTTGCTACACAGTACCAGTTTTTAATAATTTATTTCTGTCCTATCCTAATTTAAAATTTAAAAAATTCTAAAGCTAAAAAGTAAGAAATTAGAAAAAAATGTTTACTATAAATAGGTTTGATAACTGATTTTTAGTAATTTCCTATTCAAAAATATTAAAATAGTGTAATCTATTATTTTCCAGCTTTTTGGTGTGAGATAATTATAGATTCACATGCAACCATAAGAAATTAAAGAGAGAGAGAGAGAGAGAGAGAGAGAGAGAGAGAGAGAGAGAGAGATGGCTTACACCTTTTCACTCAGTTGCCTCTGATGGGACCTCGCATAACTGCCATTCATTCTGTCACGCCCAGAAAGTTGACATAGAAACAATCCACAGACTTTATCCACATGTCAACAGTGTTTACCTGC